>JBBPTW010000034.1:0-51774 GCA_038094575.1 Phylloporus cf. nigrescens | reverse complement strand
AGTTGTACTTGTAAAAAAAATCACAATATGACATACAGGCTAACCTTGACACAATGGATCAGGCCATCCAATCTGCAAAGAGTGCTATCAAAAAGCAGAATATGTCTACCAGCACAATGCAGGCCCTGTCAAGCTTGGAACATACTTATGAATGCTTGACACACAAGGTTAAGGTGCTCTATGCATTTCTCAATGTTAGTGATAAGTTTCCCAAGCTGAAGGATATCAGCCTTGATTTTGTCCAGATGCTACTGTTGACCTGAGACCTCAAGATCAATATATGGAAGCAAGCCATTGCAAGTTTTTTTGAATGGGACAAATTAGATCAAGTGGTTGGAGGAGCTCAGAAGGTGCTTGGTAATGTCTTCTGACCCCTAGAATATCCTTTTATTAATGTCACACAGGAACTAAGTTTCACCAACAAACATACAAAGCCATCTCCAAGTGACAACCTGCATTGATGGCAGCAATCTGAAAGTATAATGTGTACTGTACCAAGCTTGCCAACCTCCATGATCCTGCATGGCTGATTCCACTCCCCAAGCAGCTCCCAGTCAAACTTAATGAACTCCACAACCATGAGTCCAACTGCTAGAAGACATATGGATTGCACCCTCTATTGGACAGATCCCATGCTGGTTGGATGATCAAACTATCTGTGCTGGCATTTATGTGATGCTGAAACAAGACTGTTGTTTGGAAGAACAATGGTGGTTAGGCATAGAGGCTGACAACATTTGTAGATGATATCACAACAAACTTGTAGCTGTAGAGCTTGTGCTGTATCTCCCAGAAAGCAAGTACCACCCAATCCCCATGATCTCTACTGACAATATTCCAGACAAGCTGTTTACCTCCCCCTTCAATACTGTCATGAACAGTTGTTGACACTCCCATACTGCTGGTCAAGTCCATTGGCCCTGAAATCCTGCTTTGATACACACACACAAGAAGCCATGGCATTAGCTGCCAAACTAACATGTGGTGCTACTAAGGTATTACCAACTCAGGTGACTCCAACAATCATTGGAATGCCTAAACCTTTCTTTGATGACCAAGCAAGTCCCCAAGATGATGCTGGAATAGAAGCTATCCTGCAATTTGAAGATTTGATTGCCCTCAACTACTTGATTGAGAAGACCACACTTGCTGATTTCCAGGATGATGAGGATTAGCTAAAAATCCAGTGTGCAATAGATGCCAAAATTGTCTGGAACATGCCCTCAGTATTCTTATTGTTGCATCTGCCAATGAACAGGTACTGATGAGGGACTCTAGCATTTCTCTGTTGATCCAACACCAGTACCACAGATTCCGTGAGAAATAGTTCTTTACAATATGTAAGGTGTATGCTGCCACATATTTGATCCCCAAGACATAGCAATGCTAGTGTCTTTGATGGCATGTGTGAATGATATCTGTATAAATGGTTGCATCTCACTTCTTTTATCTATGATAGATCCCCTCAGAGCATATCACTTTGCAATCTTTTCCAGTTTCAACATTCCTTGTGCTTGTCACAAGACTGATCACAAGCTGTTCAAAGCAACAAAATATACCAAGTTCTGGATGAAGCATACATGGATTATTCCTGTTTACTGTCCAGGATATTGGATCTTATGTATTGTGGACCTCAATCAGCAAGAGCTTTGGCTGTTCAATAGCTTTACTGACAAGGACCCATGGTGAGGCAATGTTTTGGTGCATCTTCTTCAATCCCCCTAGCTATGACTGACTGCTGGCACAAGGAAATTGTATACTTTGTGTCTTACTTGCTTTCCATTGCAAGCACTGTTTTTCAGGAAGTTTGCATGGATTTCCACCCATGGACAGCATATCCCATCATGGTAAGTTGATCTGTTGACTATGGTGATGATGATACTAACTGTGGTATAGACCTTGCCATTGCAGACCAATGATTATGATTGTGGCATCTGGGTGTTAGCCACCATAGCAGCAACTGTTTGGAGTTTTACTACAACTGGTTTGACTGAGAGCAATATTCCAGGGTTCAGGTGCTATCTACATGCATGCATACTGTTGAGTCTTGGTGATCAGTAGTATGGAATATCACAGTACTTCTTCTGGCTTATACTAAGTAATAATGAACTGATGAGAAAATATATTATTGCTGGTCCAATAGTATGATGTGTCAACTCACCCAATTATTGTGCAGATAGAAATTATTCTATTACTGATTTTGGATCCATTTATCATAGGCTGCCATTACTTTTTCAGACTGCAAAGATACTATTTCATGTAGCCCCCACTATCCCTTCTGAAAGTTACCTCTTCTCCCACTGAGTTACATATGGCAACTGTTGACCTGCATGAAAATGAAATTGTGCTGAGTCAGGCCAGACATTTCACCAACCATATCTATTCTACCCCTTTCACTTCCTATCCTCAGTTCACAACTTCTATCCACCTAGCCAGTTACTACCTCTATTCTCAAGAAAGCTTATACTATGAACTAACTACCATTAATCTTTCAAAGATTCCACCTTCTAGCTCCTTGAGATACAGATTCCTCTTTCTGCTACCTTTTTAACTACCAAGGTTAATAGCCTTTGGTAACTTTTACCTTACATTGTAAATGCACAGCCACCAAACTCCTACAGAGACATCACATAACCAAGACCTCCTATTATATGACTTGCTTACTCATGCACAGCTCTCTGGGAAGGCACTGTAGCCAAATTCAGACAAACATAGCCTTTTTGCTCTACATCACTTGCATCCCTTTCAGGGACTAGTGAATGGTAATGCTACTATTTCTAATTCAAGAAGCACAGCCCCAATGACTTCTCTGCATAGCCTGCAAGAGTCACAAAGAGTCATTCATGCAGTACAGCCTGTCACTAAGGAAACTAGTCATAAGATGTCAGACCTAGTCAATCTAACTAGGAGGGATTCTAAATGGAAAATCCCAAGGGAATGGTAAGCTGTAGCATAGCCCCCTGAACTGTAGTATATAATCCCATGAATATAGCAGGGGACAGAGAGTCCCAATTACTCCCCACTTGGTCTCTAAAAGTCCCAAGTGAGCCCCAGCCTCAAAGAGCTACAAAAGCTCAACACACCTACAAGATTCCAGCCAATTAAGGATTCAAGAAACATCCCTCTGGAACTCTTCCCCTTTGATCCCCCAGATCACCCTTCCTCTCTCCAAGACTACTCACCCTAGAGAGTCTTCCTTTCCAATCCACCTTTTCCATATTCATTTGCCTCATGGACTTGTTATCTAGGCAAAACCCCTTCTCAAGCTTCCTTAGAGCCTACCACCACCTACCTTGCTATTTCCATAGCCCACTACTAGTCTACATAGACTATACCTCACCTCATTACTTGATACAAGTAATCTAGCTAGCTACACAGCCATCATCTCTGCTAGTAAAAGCCAACCAATCATCTTGAATACTCTTATTCAGAGATTGAAGAACAACCAGGCATCTGATTGACTAAGTTTCTCACTCACTCAGGAGGAGATAGTCTCTTGAACACCCTTCTGTTTGATCTAGGAGATAGAGTTGTCCCATTCCTAGCTTATAGTCATATTGGCCCTAGAGGATATACCTAAAGAGAAGCCTAGCAGTTCACTGGGTATTTCCTAAACAAAGGATAGCATGTGTGGTTCTTTTTCCCACATTTTATTGTAGATGTTGCAAATGAGATGTTCTCACACTTGGTGTTGTGTGTTGAGGCTGCCATCCAACTCACAGTTGTGCTTCAGGCTTGGAGGAAACCCACCTTTGCTGATAATGGCACATCTCATCATTCTCATTTTATACCACTTGCATTTAAATTTACTGTAGATGATTCCTTATTGCTTAGCTCTAATAGCAGCTCCATTTCCTTGGAGGATGAGTTCAAATTGGAAAAAGCACATGCCCAGCAACAATCCAATGCCACCACTTTCATGAAGGCTTTCGTATTATGTGCCATGGGATCTTCTACCTGTTGTGTTCAGACTGGCAAATCTGGCACTTCTCTCACCATTGCACCAACTCCTGCCATTCCTGTGCTTTTCCTGATGGCTGATGCTCCAGATTCTATTTCCATACTTTTCCCAGCTGTGACAATGCCAGCTCCCACTCCCACCCTCATTCCAGAGTCTTCTGCTAGAGCTATGTTGACTCCAATTAACCCCACTGGTCCTCACCATCTCTTTATCTCTGGGGGGATTAGTTAAGACAGATGCTTCCAGGAGGTGCACAGGAGATTCATATATGATTTGCCTTTCTCAAATGCCACCAGGCATCTCTATCTTATTACACATGGATACTAGGTTGGCATTTTCACAAACTGGTCAGCTTAACCATATATTGACATCAGCATATTAACAAAGCTTACAGGTCCTATGCTTCTTCCTATATTGCTGGTGTTTATTGTGCTGTTTATATGAAGGTACCCTTAGTTGATGTGGGTGTTGAACTGTTAAAAGAGATAATCATGTTGGGGGAAGCCTGTTGGATGTAGTTGAATCAAGTTTGTTATTCCTGTGTGCCAATGTATTACCTGCCATATGTATATAGTAGATTTGAATGAAAGCTTGATTTCTTGGATCCAGTATTGAACACTATACATCCAAGCTCATCAGACAATTAACTTAATTTGATCTGTGCCATAGACCATTATACCTTCGAAACCAATAGTACTACATAGTGATATTGTTCAGATCTTTGGCTCAGAGTCAATTGACAGGATAATCAATGATGTATTATCTAATGCTCCATGACTCCAGCACAGGTCATAGAGGTGCATCTTCCATGCTATAACAAGTTCTGCTGGTTCTGTTGTAGTCCATACCAGCCTCGTCTTCTGTGCTACTTAAGAAACCAGTTTTCAATGGTGGTTCTCTTGTGAGTCCATACTGCCTCATTTTTCTGTGCTACTCAGGGAACAAGTCATCAATGGCACCTCTGACTCAGTTGTGATCTATGGAGATAGATTGTAATTGGTAGCTGTAACACCCTCACTACTTCTCTGGTGCACTATTTTCTCTGACAGGTTCACTCTGCTGATCTTACAAAGGCATTGAAGATGTCTGTGGTTATGCACAGGCCCTGTTTGAGGCTCCAGGGCATAAGAAGCAGGACAAAGGCTGATATTCCTTGCTCATCTCCCTGAATTTCACCCTTGTCCATGGTTCTTGCATGGTCTACTTGGGTCACAGTGAAGACTTCACAACTAGAGGTAAGTTCTAACTTGAGAAGTATTATTTTCTTTGGGCTCACTGGCATTCAAGATGGCACGTATGACTTGGTGATCCAGAATCCCAGTTCCACCACCATCTGCTTTCCAAGAGCAGCTCCTCTCCATTGAGTCTGTGGAAGACCCCTCAGATACACAACTTGGTGGAGACTATCACCAACCATCCCAACCTCCCATGGAAACACCCACCAGACTCTGTACACACCTTAAACCTACAGGATGTAACACTGGAGTTGTTTAGCAGGCAGAGTACCATAGAGCCCGTCTGTGCACCAGGGATTCTCTTCTTTTAGCTGTGGACATCACCACCAATGCCTTTGTCCCTGCTGCCATTCCCCCCCTTCTACCCTTTCTATCATTATTGATACTTTCCCCCCTCCTGTTGTGATTTCTTCTGCACTGGCCATTTTTCCATTCCCCCTCACAAGGTTGCACTGGTTCCTTCTTCCATTATCATAGAGGCAGGACTCTCTCTACTTTCTGCCACCCCTCACACTGCCCAGGAGCAACTTATTCATGATGAAAAATTTTCTAATATCAATATTGACCCAGCCTTACTTACAGAGTCCAACAACTCTGTGCTGGTTTCCTCTGCTGCTGTTTTGAGTAAGGAGTTGGGCAGAGAAGGTACTCATGAACCTTCTCCATTGACTTAACCATGCCTACCAACCACCAGAATCATTTTTCTAACACCTTTCATTGCAGAGGGCAGTAGTATCTTTGTTGAGAACCACACTTCCATGCAAGAAGGGAGTGAGCCATCAACCCCAGTGAAAATTGACCATGTCAGTTACTGATCCTGTCTGTCAGATTACATATTTACAAATACTTGTATGATAACATATGGCCAAATCTGATATAAGTCTGATATTTTGACCCAACCAAGTCAATGGTAATGCATCAGACTATTCTTGGATCTTATTTCATTGATGGTTCTGGCAATCCAGGTGCTGCACAAATAGCAATCTGGTAATGTATGTGCTGTGTGCAACGTATACTTGTATAGATTTGCAGCACAGCTTGATGCATTTCACCCTCCATTGACTTGACTGCCAGTGTGGCTGGCACCTCAAACCAGTGCTACTAGCACTTACAACTATGTGTGTTCAAAACACAACTTTGAAGAGCCACATATAGTCTTCTTAACTACCTGTTATCACCATTTGCAAGAAGCTCTGAACAAACAACAACATATCCAGGATGCAAAGTTCAATAGTCTTGGTCCACCCCCTACTTGTAGAGCTAGAGGCACAGCTTCTCAAAGATGGTATGTTCTTTGCTCACAAAAGAGAGTGCATGAACATAACAAGGAACAGAATCCAATCCCACCAGACAAATGAGGCTGTCCTTTGGGCAGTTGACTCCATCCTGACATGATTACAGCATCATACCCATTCTGGCAGACCAGTGTCTTGAGACACAATGGTACCAAATGTTCTTCATATGGTTTTTGGTCAAAATGAATGTCCTTGCATATGTCCTGCAACCCTTGGTGTGTGTTTTTGGATGTGATCTGATTTTGACTGCAGTTTTGACATGGGCATGCCCACATTCTTTTCATTGGGTGTGCATGACAGAATTGTCACTGTTCTCATGGTTGACATCATATAAGCATTCTGTTGTTTCATATCCTGTTTTGCAGTTCATACAAAGTTTAGGTGCTGCCTCTTCCTGGCATTCTTGTAAGTTACTCTCCCTCAGGTTTCATGTATGTGAGCAAGTCTGAACATGTATGTAGTACCATATTTGGACCAAAGCTGGGGATGTGTATGATGGTACATACATGCTACTCATGGGGGTGAGTGACTATTAATGGGGAGGTATGCATTATTCAAAGTACAACTTCTCTGGCATTATGTTACTCTTACTCATCACTCTCATCAACACCTTGTTTCTGCAGCATTTCAATTTTGCTTGCTCACATTGACTCAATCATCAGGAACTTCCACCCTGTCTCTGTAGTATCATTGCATCATCTTGCTGCACTCTGCTTTTTACCCTTTTTTATATACTCACCTTTGCATTGCTTCACAGTGGGTTACATGTTTTGTAGTGTCTAGTATTATTAGCATGTACCAACAGGTCCCATGTGTAGTAGGTTGTCAGAAATGGTCATTTGTGAACAGATACAAGTGGGTATGATCAACATGAGGGAGCATTTAGGATTAGAGAATCTGCATAAAATATCATACCATATCATGAATGATTATCTGTTGTGATGTGGTTATCTAGGATTGTGCAATGTCCAGATCTGCTATAGTATGATGTGGTCCAGGAAATCACACACAGTCATACAGCACAACAAACCAGCAGATATAACATTTCCATTTTATTAGCAGATTGTGATCTGATATGACTTCATATGTAGTAACCAGTATATCATCTCCCAACATACTTGGACATACCTGATCATGGTCAATTTTCACTGGGCATCAACCCCAACTGTTGGTTGGTGCAGTGCATGAGTCAACAAGATTCTCAGCAAAGGCTATAAACATCTCAAGAATATCCTTGAGGGCCTCATAGCACAGACAACTCTTACTGCCCAGCAAATTTTAAATGGGTGGTGCAAATCTCATGATCGTGTCATCAATGGGATGAATTACTGGAACTTGTACATGAAGTATCTTGCAAAATATGAAGAACAGGAGTGCCACAGACTTGGACTGCCTCCTGATGTACCAAGTAAGTTCTCTTGATTTCAAATGAGGCTTGGAGTCTTTATTTATATGGCTACCATATATTTTAGTCACTTCATTGGTTTGCTGCCAGCTTTACACAAAGTTCAAAGAAGAGAATGCAGATGCTTGGCAAGAAATATTGGAAATTCATGATGTCTCAAGACTGCAGACTCTTCATTACAGACTTTGGCCCAGCATGCTCAGACATTCAGGAAAAAATGCAAGAGAGTGGTCAGCCTGGTATATCGCAGATGGCTGATTTTTGTGGATCAAAGGCTAATATGTGTCTGTCAGCTTGAGACAGCTGTCATGAAGTATGGATTTGAGGCCATGCTTGTCATGTGTGGCAAGACTGTCAACAAGGATGCCACACTTGGCTTTGCTCATACAACAGCCAGTGCAAAGCAGGTATGTTTGCATAACCATTCTAATTCATACCACTGATTGTCACAGTTTTTTAATGCTTGATGTTAAGCTAACAAGAATACCATCATTGGTCACCTTAAAGCACATGTCTAGTAAGTGTTTAGCCTTTTTTGTTTGATATAATATACTCAAATAGCATTGGCAACCAAGTATCTCTGGAGATCATTAGCAATTCATTTGATGGAAAGGGTAATCTGTCACAGAATATGCTTGCCAAGCAACCCTTGTCATCCAAAGATGCACTTCCTGCACCTCAAGCAACCCAGCCCAGCACCACAGATGATGCATGCACCCAGATTGAACAGCCCATACCAAATGAAGGCATGTTGCCTCAAGGTCACTATCACATCTCTCATAAGTAAGTTCTATCATCATTTTATTGAATGTTTCTCACAAATACTGCAGAGGGTGCTGGTGAAGATATCTTGAAATTCAAACCTGGGAACTTCCTGTGGTCTACTCTGGCATCCATACTCACAGAGCAGGATTTGGTAATACATGGTTGGCTGAGCTGTGTGCTGATGCCAGGTGAGTTACACACCAATCCTGCAAGGACAAAAGGGATTACAATCTTGAAAAAGGCTAAGCAGCATGTGCCATGCAATGCCCTTGAGAATGAGGAGATCACTATTGCTAGAGTTAAAGGGAAAGAAGCATGCAGTAAGCTATCATATGTATTGCAGAAGATCCTCATTGACTTATTCAATTTCAGAAGCCCTTGTCTCATTTGTGTCACCCATGATAATTGATGCTGCACCCATGTCAGATAGTTGTTTCACAAGTGTGCAGCAAATGTATGCTGACAGGTCAATTGACTTCAAGGGACCTTTATGCCTTCCTCTCAGTAGGGCAGCAACCTGCATCAAGCAGCATCTGGCTTGGCAGCTGGGTGTCACAATAGATACATAAATCAGTAGGAGTAGAATAAGAAGCAAACCCCAGACAACTGGTTTCATTGTCCAAGTATCTATAGGACTCCCAGCAGATGTCATTGGGGTACTTTCAAGTCTGGTTCCTGAATTCCCTTTATTATTTATTTGTACTTATGTAGGTGCAGATCTCATGTCTTGTTCCATTTCCTTTTATCACTTTAATATTCCTTCATTTAGCTTGTTGATTCTATCATTCTCTCTGCCAGTAGTTTGGATCTATGTATACCTCAGTGAGCAGCCAGCATGATAACATCAGTTATGAGTCATTCAGGAAAAAAGTCAGACAGTTCACAATGAGACTGCTGATAACACAAACCCAAATGTGACATGCACAGGGCCCACGAGGCCAGCAAATAGGTCACGAGACAAGCCAACCACCATTACACATGCCATATGGATACTGCAAGACAAGAGGTTAAATAGAGAGGGCTGAGAGAGGGCAGTGGGTGAAAAGGAAGAGGCTGAGGTTGATGAAAAAACTCAAATAACCACGAACGATGAGGAAAGGTTGAGTGCATGAGCACACAACAAGAGCAAGGAGGTGGCGCTTTTGGATGCAAGTGGGCAAGGAGGTGGGGCCAAGGAAGTCACTGGCAAGAATCCTGCCACATGAAGCAGCCTAGACAAGCATGGCAACATTGAAGTTGATCATGCAGAGATGGTTGAGAAGACCTGCAAAGAAGAAAAAAATGTTAGTAAATGAAACAGGCACAGAAGCTCACCTGATAAAGGATGTGGTGAGCAAGGCTTAACTGCAATCTTCATATCCTGTCAGCACATTGCTCAAGGGGAGGGGGAGCAACTTGGTCAGTCAGCTGGCAATGCTGATGATGGATGGCAAGATGAATACATTGTGCATGAAAGCATAGATGTAGTAGGTGATGACCAACCTGATGAGTCCAAGGAATGGACACCATTGAGAGACCCTACAGACATGACAGATGAAGACAGGGCAAAAGTGGCTGAGGTTGAGTTGAGGAAGTCAAGACAGCAAGTGGAGGCCACAGGTAATGATGATGACAAAGCGCATTGACCTGGGAATCTCACAGACAGTGTAGAGGATAGTGGAGATGATGCTGGATGAGATGACAGTGATAGTGTGATGAACAGCACCAGCAGTGACTCGAAACGAGTCACACTAAAGTTGTTAGCTACAAGGATGATGAGTCAGCATTAAGAACAGCCTGAGGACATCCCAAGCCACTTACCAGTACCGCCAAAGCCACCTGACAAGCCCACAAGACCAGGTGAAGCCCCAAATGGCTAGTTTGACCAATGTGGTGAACTGACCAGGAGGTGAGACAGCAAGAGTGTCATGTGTCAAAATGCAGATGCAGAGACCAATGGGGATGTGGCAAGATATCTAGGACAATGGTGAGGGGATCATGAGGCTGCAGAATGCATCGATCAAGGGGAAAAGAAGCATTACAAAAATTGTCAAAGTAAAACATGCTTGTATATAATCATGTACCACTGTACAAACATTGTAACCTGTGCTTCTGATGGTGGTTCTTGCTCAAGAATATATGACCAAGTGTAGAAACCTAGATGGTCCAATAGACTTGGTTTATTCTATTAGACATACATATGGTTGTGCACACCTGATTACATTAGTACTGCCATGCACAAGAATATATTGCACTTATTTGAATATAGTACAGTACATAGTGGTATCCTCTGGTATACAGTCTAGTTGCATCTGCATTTTGATACACTTCTGGTGTGTCTGTGGCCTCCAGAAACCAAGTCATGGTCACCCTCCAGCAGTTTCTCTACAGCACATCTCTTACCCATTGCCTTCATGCTCAAGGTGCAGGCTGTACTCTTCTTGTTAGGAAGTGGGGTCAGTGGTAAGCTTTGACCTGACTTGTTGACAACCATAGGGCTTTCAGTGGCAGTGTTAGACCTGTGCTGCAATGGGCTTCTTCCTTCCTCCTCTGAATCAGCAGGGAGCTGGTTGTGGTTCTGTTCAGCAAGCCTATGAAGACAGCAAGAACTTGAAGTATGTGGCAGCATTGGAGTATAGTCAACTTGGTGCTAAATCCAACATGGATGAGAACTGCATGGTGGTGTTGGCATAGAGTTCTAGAATCAAGTATGATGAGAGGTGCTGGCTGGTGTTTGTATCTCTTCTTGCTGATAGCAAACCTGAGTCCTGCAAATAGGTGGTGTTGGCATTTTGCTGTAGTTATCCCAATGAACAGGTAAAGTGTCTGTCATGTCCTCAGACCAAGAAAATGCCCTTAGCTGAGAAGAAGAAGCCCCTGTATGAGGGAAAGCTTGCACTGGGTTGGATGAGAGCTGATTTGGATGACCAGGATCAGAGGATTCTTCACCTCTGCTTGGGGTGACCCTTGCAGCTATATGTGCTTCCATCTGTGCCCACATCTTCTCCATTATTATCATTGCTTGAGGCTTGGCAGAGGAGATATTCTTCTTCACATCTGTACTATATTTATGGCCTTGCTCATTTCCAAATAACTGCCTGCACCACACTGTCATGATGGTATGTGAACATCATCAAGAAAGGTATCCCAAACTTACATATTCCACCACTTGAGGAGATCATCTTTCCATGCTTTGTCCACAGCATTGTGGATATATGAGATGACAAAACAATAAAAATCCTGGTGGTTGAACTGGCCATCCTTCTTGCTTCAGACCAACATTGATAAGATTCCAAAGCATGTCTGACATTATAAATCAATCAATAGTGTAAATAGTCCACAGTCATGACACTCACCTGTACACACACGTATGCAATATGCTCAGGTTCTACAGTTGTCATGTCATGTAGCTCAGAGTTGCTTTGCTTTGAGCCCTTCTTACCCTCATCTTTCAGGGCAGATGTTGGATCCAAGAAGATATGGTGCACAACCTGGGCTTTATATTAGAAATTTCTTTGAAGATATAAGGTAGACTCACTTGAATGAGTACATAGCTCCAGAAAAAGCCCTTGTCCATATCTGTTGCATCCCAGTCATTACCTGGATATTCATTGCCACTTCAGAGAACAGCTGGAAAATTTCCTGCAGTCATAGCTATCTTGCTGCATCCAAGGAGTTTTTGGGTCCTAATAGATAAATATAACATAACCAATACATTGATGAGGGTACTGACTTACCTGGCTGGATCCCTATCATAGTCCTCAAGTTTGTCTGCAGGGCACAAGAAACACACAAGGATTGGATACTTTAGACCTATTTTGACTTGGCCACTCCCATTGACAATGGGTGGATTGAGCCCTGCCTTGTGAGGATCAGGGGGTAGGTACTGAGCAATGTGCTTCTTTAGGCTTGTAGCATCAACTGATCTAGTACTATGAATTGTCTCATTCATCTGATAATTCTTAGCTGTATATATGTGTGCATGATACATTACCTTTTAAATGATATCTGTAAGTTTGACTGCATGTTTTGGGTTGTTAATGATCTGCTCCAAGCTAGGCACAACTTGAAGAATCTTCCTGTATATAAACATGTAATGTTCATGGGCCTCTTCATTGCTACAGTAGACTGACCATTCAGCAAGTTGGTCAACAAATATATGTGAAATGTACTATTTTGCCAGTCATTCCTCTCAAAGCTTCTTACTGGAATTGTCCTCTTCTAGTTCACCACTTTTGCTGGCCTCATCTTGTTGGAGCATCTGTGCTACCCTGATGATCTTAGCAATGTTACACCAAAGGTCAATGCAGTGTGCAATTGCATGTCCTGCAGATATGAATTCATTGGAGACAATTGCCTGCTTTAATCTATGCAGCATAAATAGTTATTATAATAGTAAACACATAGTCATAGGACTTACTTTTTCTCCTTGGTTGATTCCTTGTCACCTTTTTTGTCACAGTCCTTCTTGTGGGCCCTGTTGTCCTTGTTCTTTTCTTGATTCACATTATCTCTTTTGAAATTCATTTATCTATCTGCTGCCTGTGGTTTGTCATCATTGTCATTGGAGATGCTAACACAGGCCATGATGGTGGTAGAGGGTTATGGCCTATGACCTTGGAACAGATGAACAGAAGACTTATCAGTGTGGGAAATGTCATGTGTAAGTCCTTACTGGGCATTGCTGAGCTCCAACCTTCTCATTGTGTACCACCAGGATGTCACTAGACAAGCACCAGCAGATTGATTTAGTGGTGAGTTCTGAATTACTTATCTTCTGTTCTCTGCCTAAAAATCATTTAGTAGGCATATTACTGTACTTGTGTTGTACTAGGAACCCAATGCACAATGTTTAAATAATCTATGAGATATTGGAATAATGTCCACTGATCCAAGACCCTCTTGCTGTCCAATCCTTAAAGTCATACAACATTGCAATGGATGACGATCTCAGCTGTTATGGCTGTGGGAAAACTTTCACCACCCAAAGGCACCTGCATGCTCATGAGGGTCTCTGTAAGGCAAGAAAACAGCTCGTCTGTAATGTTTTACAAAATCAGAAACATCTTTCAAAGGTCAAGTGAAGACACTGGAAGGTGGGGTCATTGAGCCAACATGGTTCACTGATACATGCATCCCACTTGCCTTCCCCACAGCTCACACAGCATTACAGTGCTAATTTCTTCAACAATGACAATAATGGCATTTATTTTTGATTTCTCTACTATCTACTAAATATTTATAGGATGATGTTGAAGCAGGTGACAACATGAATATCAAGGCAGGCCCATCTAACCAAGCTACTGGAGGCTTGGAGCTGCCATTGCCCCACCCTCCTTCATAAGATATACCTGTTTCATCGACACCAGACCACTTCTCTACACATTTCAGACATTCTGGGCACTGGATATGTTTTCCAGGATGCTATAGGGATTTCCTTCCATTTTCAGCAATATCTGATCCACCACCTCTGTCTCCCTCACCCCCACCACCATACTGTGTCATCTGCTTCAAAACCATCTCTGATGAAATGGGAATGTTTTGCATTTATTCAAGATACCCTTGTATCCCAAAGCAGAATAATCTAGCAGCCATCATCAATGCTCTTACATTGCAAAATGATGAACCTGATCCAGAGTCTTCTGACCCCCCCCCCTGCCAGCACATGCAATTTTCTTGATTCTATTTACTTAGCATTTAGTTATTCAACCAGTGCTCTGATAATGGATTGGCAATATACTGGTGAAACAATGAAATCTGCCAATGAACTTAATCACTTATGAATGGATTATATTCAGGATCCTACATTCAATTCAAAGGTCCACAAAACCTTTAGTCATGACCAAGAGAGGAGGCACCTTGAGAGATATCTTGCAGACTCGTCAAATCTGTTTAAGGCAGTATATGGATGGCAGTGATCATCTGTGAAGATTCCATTATCTTATGAATGGCACCGATATATATCAGAGAAAGATCCAAAGGTCCCTTGGCCGACAGTTGATGGTGTCTATTATTGTGACATCATCAACATTATTGTCTTAGCATTCCAAAGTAAAGATTCTCTGTCATTCCACATTCTTCCATATGAGGAATATTGAAAGGTATCAGATGATGGTAATCCAATATGAGTATTTGGTGAGGCATACTTTTTGCCAGCATTCATTGAAGCCTATCAAGAGGTTAATTCACTCCCACATAATACCTCAGATGATCTGAAATGTGTCATTGCTCCAATTATACTCTAATCAGATGCAACACAGCTTGCTAATTTTGGTGATGCATCTTTATGGCTAATCTATCTCTATCTTGCAAACCAGTCAAAATATATCCAAGCAAGACCGATGGCTGACATATGCCATCATATTGCTTATATCCCTGGTATATATTACCAATGGCATTTTATTCTTCCATGGAAACTCTCATCTCTTTGCTTGTAGCTTCCTGAGGATTTTCAGAATGTGTACAGCAAGGCCTATGGTGAGTCATCCTCACCTGATGTATATACTCACTGCAAGTGGGAGTTGGCACATGCAATCTGGAAACTTCTTCTCAATGACCAGCAGCTTATTGATACATACAGGAATGGGATTGTGATTACATTTTCTAATAGAGTCAAGTGCCAATTATATCTTCACTTCTTTACATATTCAGCTGATTATCCTGAGAAGTGAGTGTCTATGTCTAATCTATGATCCTAATCATTCAAGTTAATCAAGGATCCTGCTTGCGTGCATCAAGTTCCTTGGGAAATGCCCTTGTCCACACTGTTTGGTGGTGAAAATTGACATTGCTAGTATGGGAACTGTCAAGGACATAGATATCTGAGTCAATGACATCCACACAAACAACAGGAAGCTTAGAACCAAGGTAACTGGTGCTTGCAGTTCAATTTTCACCCAAGGAGCAAGTATTAATGGCAATCACATCAAGGCTATACTTGACAATGAGTCTTTAGTTCCCACTCATATACATTGTATCATTTGAACTATATTATTCTGTTTACCAGTGGAAATGTGGTTAGAACACCTTCATTGAGAGGCTCAGAGACAACTTATTCAATTTTTTCACCCTTTTAGTTGTTGACCTCCTACATGAATTTGAACTAGACATCTGGAAGGCGATCTTCACACACCTGTTGCATATCCTCTTTGCAGAGGGTGGCTCATTGATAGAGAAGCTTAACTATAGGCATGTCATTCTAACATTGTGCTCTTCCTATCTCAAATATCATGATCTATTACCAAATATTAATGAGTCTTAATGTTCGGCAGGGAAGCAATTCAACAGTTTGCCAAGAATACATCTAGCATGAAATGCTTGGTGGCATAGGATTTCAAGGATCTCCTTCAGGTCAGTAACATTGTGCTCAATGCAGTCAACACTTACCTGACTCTAAAATAGTGTGCACTTCCATGTTTTGAAGGTCTCCTACCAGCTCCACATAATCAGATTGTACTCAACCTGCTTTTTGACTTGGCAGTTTGGCATGATTATGCTAAGCTTCAGCATCATACAGAAAAGACCCTTGCCTTCTTTGATGCAGCAATCAATTCCCTCCATCACTCAGTGACTAAGTTTCAAGAGACCACTTGTAAGGACTATTATATGACTGAACTCCCATAAAAGAGTACTGCATGTGGCCATTGCCAGGCTGCACTTTCAGCATGACAAGCCATGAGCATGTCCATGATAAGTTTAAAGGGAAAGGTCAAGCAATTGAACCTTACAACAGACAAGTACCATACTCTGGCAGACTATCCAAACACAATTAAACAATACAGAACAACTGATAGCTATACCACTCAAACAGTATACTTTTTTTTCACTATTTGTATGTGGTTTAAATATTTTTACAGGGTGAACTTGAACACTGTCAACTGAAATGATGGTATCCTCAGTCAGGAAAGAGAAAAGATACCATGGTTGCTAGCATCACAAAACAGGAAGCAATTGAAAGAGTCATGTGACAGTTCAATGATGCTCATCAACAGATTTCAAGGCAGAAACAGTTGAAGTAGCTTCTGCACTCAGGCTCTGACCCATTTGAGCATTACCATATTGCCAGCTTGTCATGTATCTACAATAACCTTATGGCTTGGCTTGTGGAATGTCAGGATGACCACACATTTGATGTCAGTTATGTAGCTCAATATTGTGTCTGGGTCATAACGAACTAACAAAGCTTAGGATTTTCTCCCTCATCTCCAGGACCATCTCTTGGCACACATCTGTGGTATGGCATACAAGGGTAATGAAAACAAGTTTTCAGATGAGGATTGGCTTTGTATCAACATCAAGGACAACCAAATCTATTTCCACAGCATACTATCTGTCAACTACATGACCTATGACTTACAATGTGAACAAGACACAATCAACCTGCTATCCTGTGCAGATATAATGGTTCTGTCACATGAGGATGAGAGAAGCCATCCTTACTGGCATGCCCACATTGTCCACATTTTTCATGTGCTCATACAAGCCCATGAAAACAAGCACTTTGGATTCTCAGCTCCCATTTAGATGAATATCTTATTCATTTGTTGGTTTGGACGCAATGTGAACTATGTGTTAGGATGGACAGAAAAGCAACTGCCTCAACTACAGTTTTTCAGTGCCAATAGTTTTGCAGACCCTTTTGGCTTCATTGACCCCAACAGTATCATCTGAGGAGTTCATCTTATTTCTGCATTTGCATTCAGATCGACAGATGAGCTGCTTGGGCCTTCAAAAGCTCAATGAAGACAGGATAGTGCACCCAGTCCATTCTATGACTGGAATTATTATTTTGTCAATACATATGTACTATTTCATACCTGTGGTTGTCACTTCACACTAACCCATAATATAGGTTTGTTGATCATGATATGTTTATGCACTTCTATGGTGGAGGAATAGGACACAAAGCTACTCATGATTGGGATACGATCTTGGAAGATGATGACCTAGGTGAGATGGAGGAAGGGGATGATCCAGAGGAAGAACATGCATTGGAAGGGGGATAGGATAATGATGGGGAAGAGGAGGAGGAGGAGAGCTTATAGTGGATGGCCATGATGTTGGGGAGAGATGATAATGATGATGATGTGGGAAATAGGAAGGAGGATCCCTATGAGTGTGTTGATGATGACTGGGAGATGGAGCAGACAGGCAATGTCTATGGAGAGTATGGCTATACCACACTTTGATCAGTGTTGCATGGAAATATACCTTGGTATGTCATGGGGCTTCCTAAAGTACAGGGACATCACCATAATCACAGCTTGTAGCAGAGCACTGCAGTGCTCCCTGGAAACATAGCATTATGCAATACTACCCTACTTAGGTCAGCCAGCAGCAGCACTCTTTATTTGGCCATGTTATCTTTCCACAATTTTTGTGATAAGGTGCATGAGTACACATGTATGATTGATGAAGGTGACTGATGGAGACAGTCAGCACACTCAAATAGTCGATGATGACATACCTAGGGATCTCCTGGACCCACCACCAGACAAACCCATGAACTCCACAGACAAACCCTTGAGTGTCAAGCTTGAGAGGAAGTGGACAATATTGGCGAGCTGCAACAAGATGCATGTCAGCAGTGAAGTGGTTGTGTCAGGAGCAGCTAAACAGGATGAGAACAGTCGAACAAGGCCAAAGTACTCACCTGAATGAACTGTGGATAAGAACAAGCCCTTGAGCTTGACGTTCGAGGGGGAGTGGACAATGTTGGCAAGCATCAATGAGATATATGCCTGCAGCAATGCAGACATGCCAGGACCACCGGGATATGATGGGGGTACCAGAAGATGGCAGATGAGGCTGTCAAATGCATTATAAGAAGCTCCAGAATGACTGAAGTTCAAGGTGAAAGAAGATTCATCAGGACAAGCCCAGATTGAGCTGGGTGATCCAGGAGTCAAAGCAGACATGCAGAGACCATCAAGGTGTGATATGGATGCTGGGAAGCAGCAGAGAAAGCTGCACAACACATCAGAACACATCAGAGAAAGGTCAGACCAACAGGGAGGAGGATACTTACCAAAGGGAGACCCAGACAAGCTGGGCAGCCAAGCAGCTGCACCAGGCGACTCCCACAATCTTCAGGAACAACCTAGAAGTAGTCAGGACAAGTACATCAATGGGATGGACTCACCATATCGAGATATATACCCAGAAGATCTTGAAGGCGAGTGGATCATCTTGGGAGATGTTGCAGGCAAAGTGCAGCACTGGACTGATGCAAAACATGTTGAATATGATGGAGAAGGCAGCAACAATGACAAGAACAAGACCAGTGACAATCCGAACATGCTAGGCCAAGATATAGTGCATGGAGGAGACTTGGGTAACCTGGAGTTGAAGAGAGATGTTGAATGCAATTGGAGATGCTGGATTGATGCAAACGGCAACCAGGTGAATGGGAGAGATGGTGCAATGGATGGTACAATGAGTACCACACACTGCAACTTTAAATGAGCCGAAACACAACCACCAGCTGAAAGCAAGGCAAGTCAGCACGAGAAGTGCCAAAATGTGATAGTGGACATACCTGAGGTGTCCAAACCACTTCCCATCAACCAGCAACTCTCTACTAACAATTCAAACCCACTGTGCCATTAAGGATGATTGAAGTCAAGACCTAGAATGGTCAAAACCACCAGCAGACTTATCAAGCTGGGTGTGTTGTTCATGGGCTAGAGAAGATATCAGGGCATGAGATGCAAGGATGAACATACCAGAGTGATCAAGGATGATAGTGAGCAATAGTTGTGACTTACCAAATTGGATGTGCTATGGATCAGTTGGAAGGACATTTGCATTTATTTTATTGATATAATTTACCTTTTCTTTTGGTTTCTCTTTGCTAGAGCAAACACTCAGCTATTTAGCTTAGCCCTTTGTGTTCAAGGGAAAGTGTTGGAATTTTCATCAGTACATCTATGTGTAATTGTTAAATGTCCTGAGCTCTGTAATAATGTAATATACAGATTGAATAACAACAGACCTCCAGATGAAGGGGTTGTGATGACAATGCCACTGGAATGGTTTGTTCTTATGAGTGGTAGTTCATAAACATGTAGGCAACTCTCATTGAGAACTGGTGCTAACAGACTGTATGTGTTATTTGTTTGCCTTTGATGACTTGCAGTTGATTTGGGATGACTTTATAGTTGGTTCAACAGAAATAACTAACTCTTTTGGGCCAGGGAGCTGAGATGTATGGGTGAGATATGATACAAAAGTCAATTGTTAATAACTATCATAGAAGTATAAAGTCAGACATAGGTAGTAGAGCCAAAAGATAAAGAAGTAAGAGCCATTTGAACTTTGTGGCACAAAATGTAAAACTGTCTATACTGTGGATTATGAGATACTTGAGCTATTTGTAAAAGATGTAGGACTGGAAAATAAAGACTTTGAAGTACTCCAGTCTCAATAAACAACAGGCTGTGATCTGAGATCTCATAGTAGTGGCTAAACAAAGCCTATAGATTTCAAGTTATTAAAAGTTTATAATTTGAAAATAGTAAAGATAACTTGCTCCAGTAACAACAAATGCTACCATAGGCATAGGTAGCTGGCCATGATCCAGGATACCTAGATATTTGATTCCCATATGAAAAGACTTGATTTGTCCATAGAACTCAAGCAAGCCATGATAAATCAATGGGTTGGCAAAAAAATGGATCTATAAATCAGGAACACAAAAGCTTAAATATATTTAAAATGGAAATGTTACTTATCACTCAACTTTGGTTATTGTGACAAAAGTAAACACTGTTCAAGTCCAGGGGTCTTGTTAACCCAAGCTCTCCAAGTCTTAAGTTCAGACTATTCCTTTCAGCCTTGGATTGACTTTGAGGTAGTAGAAAAAATGCATTTTTTTCCTTCAGCTTCCAGAAGATATGAGAGGTCATCAAGCTTCTTGAAGAGGCATAGAATGGTTCATTAAAATGGAACAAGCTATCTCACATAAGCATATAAGCAGCTGTAATAGCCTCACAAGCCTATAATATGTTATTGATATTATATCAATACTTAGAAATGTTACAAGACTACTTACTTGATCCAATATCTCAATGGACTCAGGAAGCTTCACTAGTATTATGTTAGTCTATGTACTTCAACTTAAAAAATAAAAAATAAAAAATAACTTACCCACTTGTTTAGGAACAGATGATATCCACCATTCAACAACATTTCTAGATGCCTTATCTAGAAAATGAAAGATGGAGTTACCATTTGAAAATTGATTGACTTCTTGCTTTCTAGATTGAAGAAGGCTTTTAAGAAGTTGAACTACAAAAGGACAAGTAATAGAGGCATTTGAAAAAGGTGTGAGTATCTCTTGACCACCATAAAAAGTGTTGACTAGAAGCCTGGCTTCAAGTTGGGGATAAATAGAAAAATAAAATTATTTTTTCAATTGTCCTGAGATGATTGAAGTAGGGAAGACAAAAAAGTTCTTAGAAAAAAGTTTAGAGCTATATTATTAGTTTTGTATTCATTGGCACACACACATATATATATTACCAATAGTGGTAGAGATTTGGATTTCTTGAAGGGTTTCTGAATTATTCACATAGATATCTTATAGTCTGGTCTATAGCATATTGCTAGTGGATTCTATAGAATATAAGAACAAATAGAAAAGATCATAATAAAGTTACCTGAGATCAGAAACTTAGATAGGTCTAATAATATATTTGAGTTTTAGAACTAAGATATAAAACAGATATTTACACATGTTGATAGAATGGAAAGAATCTTTTTTGATCTTTTTAATGGGTAATGCTATAAAAATCAATTATAATCAAATATCAGCTTGGGCAATAAACTCATAGAGTACAACAGGTTTGTTAGAGGGAATATTTGGTATATTGAAATGATCTGGGTACCTCCATTCATACTTCATGATGTCATTAACAAGCTGAAGATAGCTATTAGAAGAAAATGGAATAGTGGGCAAAGTTGAATGTTCAAAGGCATTTGCCTTCATTGATAAAAAATGGAATATGGAATTTCCATATGATAAAGGCTATTATGATATTAATATTGTGGTTTAGAGTTAATCAAATCAATATAATCACTTACAGGTTGTGGTAGAGTATTATCTATTTCTACTTGATTTTCTAAATATTGAAAGTCCTTTATAAAAGCATGAATGTTAATATTGCTCTGGTTTAAGATATAAATTTTATTATATTATATTGAACCTCCAACAGTTACTTACAGGCATGAATGGATTATATTCTAATAAATCAATATGACCCTGGCTAGCTTGGTAATATGACTATATTTAAAAAATAGATTAAAGAGATGTGAATTAGATAAGAACTTTGATCCATACAATTATATGACCACCTACAGCTGTCTGAAGACCATGGTCTGATGGCTCAGTTTGACTTTGACTAGTCTGATTTGAAGCTTGATAGTAAGACTATATATTAGAAAACAAAATAAAAGAAATATAAGCTATATAAGATTTCTCTTCAACAATTATATAATTACTTACAGTTGTCTATTGATCATATCTTAATAACCCAATCTGACTATGTCCAGTTTGGTCTAAAGAGTAAACTTGATGATAGGACTATATTTCAAAGAACAAAGTTAAAGTAATTTGATAATCATATAATCACTTACAGATATCTGAAGGCTATGGCCAGGCAACTCAGTCTGGCTAGCTTGATCTGAAATCTGATAGTGTGGCTGTATATTAGAAAACAAAGTAAAAGAAATATAAATTATGCATATGATTATATGGTTACTTACATCAATCTAATCTGATGTATGAACTTGATGACAGGACTATAATTTATCAAGTTAGTGTAATTTAATTATTATGTGATCACTTACAGCTATCTGAAGGTCATGGCCTAACAATCTAGCCTGGCTCTGATCAGCTTGATCAGAAGCTTGGTGATAAAACTATAAATTAAAGAACAAAGTGAAATAAATGTAACTTTTGACTCTAGTGATTATATGGTACTTACAGTTGTTTGCAGACCATATCCTAACAACAAAGCCTGGCTTTGGCTAGGTCTAAGGTGTGAAAAGCCTATTTTATAAAATAAAGTTGAAGTAATTTGAAGAAGGTTTAGCTGTGTAATAATGATAATCACTTACAGCTGGTCCATGTCCAGAGAAGCCTGCCTAGCCTGGGGCTTGACTGTCTAAGGTATTCTATTATTTTGAAGAGAAAAAAAATTAGTGCTATAGTAGACCTAAGAATAATGGGCATACACCAGCATAATCCAGAGCCTTTGGATATTCTGCAGAACTGTAGGAGTCTTGAGAGTAGTGAAATAGATACATGGTGGTTGAAGGAAGAGATGTGTTATCTCTTATCACTGATTATTTTTCACACATGAAGTAAGTCACATGATCACACTCAAATGTCTACTTGTTGACATCAGCCATCTCAAAAACATTATCTGTCAAGCCCATAGTTGCAACCTCCTCCTCTCATCTAATATCAACAAATGTGCACAAGAAACCAAGGTTGGGAGATCTCCTGTGGTAATGAGTAGGTGATTATGCTAATCAACCTTTCTTGACTTATACTCAGCCATCTTGACCTGGGGCATTTATACTGTCAAAGCACTGGTTCCTGTGCCCTCTTGGACATTCCTGGATGCTGTGGTGAGCAAATGGCACAGCAGTTTGGCTACCTGGTAAATCCCTCCTCACTTTTGCCCTTGGCCTTCTCTGACTTGTACTAATACATTACACAGCTTCTTTGGCCACTTCCCAGCATCTTTAACCCCCTTGCAATTATCTGCTGTCTTTATGTTCCATGTGCTGTTTTATATTATAGGTTCAAGACCTTGAACTAACTCCTTTCCATAGCATATTGCCATTCTTGGCTTTGCATTCAAAGCTGATACTAGAGACATGCACGAGTCAGCAGCCATCTCCCTTATCCAGGACTTCCAAACAGAGAATGCAAATATGCATATCTATGATCCTCAAGTTGAACACCAGCAAATTTTGGAGGCATGTCCCACAATCCCTCTCATAACCTATAAGTACCTGACTTCTAACTATATCAATCATACCACATTACAATAATGCTATCTTCCTGCTCACAGTGAAGAAGCATTATTCAATTTCACCCTTGAAGCATGCAAGAATACTAAAGCTGTTGTTATCAGCTCTCGTTTCTGCTTCCTTATCTCTTTGATACCTTCAATTTAGCTAAAATCATCTAGAGAATGGTATTACCTTCTTTTTCCTTGTCAAAGTCTAGACTGTATCACTGTTGCTCTCTCTCCTCATGCATTATTCACCATTCAAGTCATCCACCTCCCACATATCTCTCTGCATCCAAAGATATGGATAAGCTTGACCTTGTTTATTGATGGACAGTGATAGTGTATCGCATACTTATAGTACAGGCTAGCTCTGCCTATGGACCAAATGCTTGTCTGCCTCAGATTACTCTGCCATACATATGCATATCCAGCATAATTTAGAATCCATAAAAATCTTTGTGTTTTCAGTGAGCACACCAAGGGAGTTGAGCCACATATGACTATCATGACACTGCAGCTGTGGCTGTCAACCCCTGCCATCCTCAAAGAGACCATGCTGACATCACATGCAAATGTGATCTGGTTGTGTAAATGAAAGAGCCCATTCTGCCCCTATGGGACATGGTAAATGTAAATGGTTCAAGATGATGATTGTGCAGCATGATGCCTTGTAGCATGACTTGGTAACTTCTTGGAGGCAGGATATATCCCCTTCTTCCCTGGAAGTATTAATGAGTCTGAATAAACTGTGCTGGTAGAATCAGGAAGGTATCAGCACAACATTACCTAGTACTCTCCAGCACCATCAAATTATCCATCCTATCTAGAGTTCTATTTATGTACAGTAAGTAAGCAGTGCACATATGTATAGAATTCTAATAACTTACCTTTGCCATTACCTGGACAGTCACTCTCTTGCCTTGTTTAGTTGGAGGAAGCAGAATCAAGGTATCTCTAATAAAGAGTGCAAATATAACACTAAATGAGTACTCTGGACAACTTCATGGAATACATGAGAATGTCAAAATTCCAAAGGCACAGATGATCTCTGAGCTGAAGGGTCACACTAGATATGCTGGAACTGATGGATATATTTTTCTTTGAGTCCATTGAGACCACTGGTCTTATTTGAGGTCACAACATGATTAGGTCATGTGATCATACTGCATCACATGACCAAATATACCTGACCTTCAGTTCCCTTACCCCATTCATGTGCCCCACTAAATACACCCAAACACATTCCCTACTCTCACACAGTTGATGTCACATCCCTAGCAAATGGCAATATGTTGTGGAGGCACAAGATGTGGAAGTTGTCAAGCAAATAAAGCAAAATGAGGTCAAGCCGCAGAACAAAAACAGTCCTAAAAGGTACTAAACTCAAGTACATCTTGTTACTCTGGTACAATGAGGCACTAATATTGGTAACCTCAGAACTTTCCTGCTCCTCATCTGAACTTCACTGAATGTCTGAAGAAGCTCCAGGAGGTTAAACCAGGGAGTGTATCCATACCTGCACTGCTGGCTGGTCTGCCCATGCAAGCACATAAAGCCAGTACATCTTGCTCCTGGATCATTTCCTGCTCCTATCATCTCTACAAATAGAAAACATGTTTCCAATAATCATGACCTCATCATCTCTGATAGCACTGATCATGATGTACAATGTGAAATGCTTCTTACAAGAAGCTGTGTAAGTCATGTTGGTTTTATGTGCACAACTGATGATTCACATGTATTGTTCCAGCTTTGAGCCTTCAATAACCACACAAGAGTGCACAGCAGCAGGAAATCCCTGCACTGAAGATCTTTTCCATGTCAGTTGATGGCATGATCCACTGACCACCCCTGCTGCTGCTACCTTTTCTTCCAACAACTTGTCTACCTCCTTCATGGCTTTTCATGGGGGCTGAAATGGTTCAGAGGTATTTCATAGTTGATAGTATGGATGAACTACAGAAATTCAGAATGAACATGTGGGAGAGGGTGGTGTGCATGATAATAACTAGGCAATAGCACAGATACAGTGTACCCACCCAGATTTCAAGTACAGGTATTGCCAGGATATGGGTATGGATGCAGATCTTGGACACCCATATCCTCTACCTGTACCCTCATGCAGATACTTGCCAAAAATGGCAGTGGTGATGTGTCATGACCACCATATTGCCATTGACACACTCATTCTGGCTTGTAGCCCCCATGTCTCGATCCCACTCCCACCATGTCCCAACCACTCGCTCTTGATGTCACCTGTACCAAGCTCTTCAAATAGCATTAACACCATCCAAACATGATCTGTGTCACCCACCACACCACCTGTCAATACAGGCACAAGTGCCCACCATGGCCACCACATCTGGGACAACTCCACCACAATGATGTTGTCACTGCTGCAATGGAAACTCAGCCACAGTGACAATGATGTTACCATAGCACCACCATGGCTGTGAGAGCCCATAACGATGATGGTGACTTGGCCATGGTGACAATGACAATAACAATGATGACACCATCATGGTGGTGAGAGCCCACAATGACAACGTTACCACTGCCATAATGGTGACATGGTGACAATGGCACCACAAGGACAATAAGGACAATAGTCCTGTGTTTCTGACATTGCCTGCCACCTGGCCCTTCAAATGATGTTGAGACAGCCACAACCACTTGTTGTTGATACCATCTGCCTGCCCTTGATGTTATCCACTGCCCAGCCCTTCAAATGGTGTCAACACGAGCCCAATGGCTTGTTATCAACACCATTCACTCACTCTTGATGTTGTCCACCACCTGTCTGTTCAAACACATCAACACAAGCCCAATGGCTTGTTATTGACACTATCTACTCCTTCTTGGACACCACCTAGCCCTTCAACCAGGCATCAACATGAGCACAACCACTTATCAACACCCACCTGTTTATTCTTAATGCTGCCCACCCTCTGATTTTGAAATGGTGTTGACACAGGTGTGATTGCTTGTTATCAACACCAGCTGCTCACCCTCAATGCCACTCATTCTCAACACCTCCTGCCACCTGGCCCTTCAACCTGCATTGACATGAGCATAATTGCTTGTTGGCACCATCTGCTTGCTTTCGATGACATGCTCCACAGCCTGACCCTTCAAATAGTGTTGAAACAAGTGCAACCACTCATTGTTGACCCCATCCACTTATTCTTGACCCCATCTGCCTACCTACCCTCAATGCCACCCACTGCCTGGCCCTTCAAACAGCATTGACACAAGCCCAACCACTTGTTGTTGATGTCATTCATTTACCAAGTTGTTAATGCCATACCTGCAGGTAAACCCACTGCAGGTACAGGTACAGGTGTCAAACAGGAATACCCATGCAAAAACCTGTACCCACACCCAGGGTATGGGTTTTTGCTGGATATAGGTATGGGTACACCTCCGAACACCCAGGGATATACCTGTGCTATTGCCTAATAATGACAGGTCAAGCATGGCAATTTAGACCATATGAATGAAATGAACTGCAACCTTGTTCCATCTCTTATCCATAATTATTAGTCAAGGGAATTTACTTCACATGGGCTAACAACCTGCCCAATACAAAGGTAAACAATTGAAACATGGTGAAGCTTGAGGTGTGCCTCCACCCCCTCTCCATCAACCTGACTCAGTCAAACATACTTTCTAGATTGACCCCCACCATAGACATGTCAGCAAATCAGTGGTGGCTCACTTTTGGAAAATCATGGATAATTGGGCACTCATTAATAAGCCCTGGTTGCTCAAATCATGAGGGTGGGAGGCCCAGCATAATGTACCACTTTTTTACTTTTTCTTCTATACAGTCTGTATTGATTAGACCTCTGAAACAAGTCTATGTACCACTATGTCATTGACTGCTTACATTTATTGCAAATAAGAGTTTCCAATCACTCATAGATTTATGAGAAACCTAGTAGTGCTACATATGCATATGCAATGAGTTCAAGAAGCAGTCAGTGGGGGAGGGTTTGGAGCACACAATGAAGAGAGATTAGCAGTCAGCTGTTACTCCAAGACTAGCAAGCTCCTTTTGAATGTCAGCCTCAACCTCTGTCTTCTTGGGCTATTATTGTATTTAGTAGTGGTGGGACTTATGAGTGTGGCATTCACTTCCCACAATGTACAATGTTATATTAGAATAGCATACTTTGTAATATTGACAAGATACTACACAGGTATATTATTTTAGTGCAATCATGCAATCAGATTAGTTTGAAGTCACAAGGCATGCATGCTCAGACAATATTGGTAGATGACTGGAAAGTCTATTTCACTATATATATATACTCCCAGCCCATATATATAAATGAGATCACATGAAACCCTCACAGAGCATGATAGACTCATATCATATTTACTTGACCAAGAAAGTGTATTAACTACCAACAAATAGATTTATATTGTTATCTCAAGTTGAGTGTAAACTGAAACACATATCATGCCATACCATGGTCAGCTTGCACCACTGATGACTGACTACATTATGTGCTGGTTGTTCACTGATTACCCAACATCATTGTTCTGATATATCTTTGCCATTAAATCTACCAATGTGATCATTTTTGCATCTCACCATTTGGGACACAACAATTAGACTATGCCCACACATCAAGCACTGTGTGACATGTAAAACTACTGACTGTCTTGTGCTTGTTGTGTCATTGACCAACCATGGTAATACCTTTTACAACTTGCCACCTTTGGCCTGATAAACATGACTTAGTCACAATTGGCATGCTATATGACATGTGATATTACTGACCATCATATGCTCGTGTTGTGCCAAACCTATCATGGGAATTAAATATAAGGGCCTGGCAAGGTATATCATACTTATGTTGAGTTTTCCAGTTGGTTGACTGGGCAAGCAATTATAATACCTTATTAGAAAACCTGTATTTTTGTAATACATGTCATTGGCAACTGCAATGCGTCTATGTGGACCTCACTGCTGCATTGTTATCAACAATAATGCAGCAACAGTGGGAGCCCTGCCATCATCACATTGTCAATGATGATGACATGCCCACACTGGTTCCACCACCATGTCATGATGACAATGTGGTAGCAATGATGGGCACTGGCATGTAATTACCACCACATCAAGGACAGCAACTTGGTGGAAACAGTGACGAGGTTGCCACAACCACTATATCAGCGACTTGTACTGTGAGGTGATTATGGTGACATCGTGATGCTCATAGTAGTGCGATTGCCATGATATTACTGTGCCCACCTCATACCCTCATCCATTGGTTAACTTGCAATGGGTACATGCAGATATACCCACCACCAGCATGTGATGCATTTGACTACTTGTCCACTATGCTGACCACACCTCATAACCACTGCCACTTGCCAGCCATGCTAATCATTCCCATCAGAGCCCAACTGCTCACATACCATATTCATCACCATCTCTATGCCAATTGTCCCTGTTCAAGTGCAACTGCTGGTCTACTATGCCCACTGCACCTATCTGAGTGTGATCACTTGGGTGTGATCCACAGCTTATTGTGCCTAGTGAACCCTTTTGGGTGTGATCACTCACCCACAACACCCACCTCAACTGTTTAAGCTCAACCACATGTCTGACATACCCATGTGAGCATGATTGCCCACCATCAGCAAGTGACAACAACAACAACATGATAATCATGATAGCATGATCACCATGACATTGTCAAACATTGCTCATTATGCACCACCACTTGTCTCCAGCCACTTCCCATCCCACCCTCAGGCAGACCTATACAATTTCATACCATCAATGGTGGCCACTTGTTTTCTGTTGAGAGGTGGAGTTTGGATGTACTAGAAGTACTTCTAGTGACAGAGGGAAGGCTCAGTCATCTCACCTGAGGACAGAATGTAGTGGTTCAGGTGCAAAAAGTATTATTTAACTCCACTAACTCCAGTGATACATGTAGCCACACATTGAGGAGATCATGTGTCTTAGTACATGTATTGGGTAAAGTACTGAGTGCAGGAAAGTGAAGTACTACTTCCAAAGGTTCCACTTCCAATGCCGGAAGCGTGGGAAAGTTAGTTCCGGACTCAGAAAACTTTGGAAACTTTGAAACTACACTATATAAGATAATCTAGAAATACAAAGTAGTTCTGGAATTCTGGAACTCTGGAAGCAACTAGAAGCATCTACAGGTCAACTGTAGTGCCCTAAGGTGCTTGGAAGTGTCCAGAATTGGTCAGAACAATTCTATGTTCAACACTCCCCCATGCTTGATGCAAGTATCACAGATAAGCATATATACTGAGCAACAAAATCATTGCAATATTAGCCATAGTTGTAAAGATTGATTAATATCTCATGGTACATTGATGCTGGACCCTCAAACCTAGGTATCATTAGAAAGCCATGATAAAGGGCTTTCCAAAAGTATATACATTGCTTATGTAATTATTTCTCAGTAATGAAATATTTAACAATTGATAACAGCTACTCATTGCAACAGTTTTGTTGCTGAATATAAGCTACAGTGAGGTGCAAAAGCATTCCAATAACTAATGTCAACATAGTGCATGCAGTGCACCACAACACCCTGTGGGAATTATGCTTAGCTATAGTGAGACAAATACATGTACACACTCTTGACTACCTACTGGTCCTTGGTTCATGTGATTTCACCTACAAATAGCTGAGATATAGCCATTTCAAATCAGTAACTACATTGGAACAGTTTTGCACCTTTAGTTATGAATGGAGTATTTGATATATATTAGTACTTGATATAGCCTCCTTTGGCTTTTAGCACTGCTTCAACCCTTCTAGGCATACTTTCAATCAATCCCTGACACACCACAGCTGGTATCTTCTCTCACTCCTCTTGAATTCTTCTCCACAACTCCTCTATTCCTTCAAAGGGGTGCTCATGCTCTACAAGCCTCCTTTTTAAATGACCCCAAAGGTGTTCTATGAGGTTTAGGTCAGGAGACTGTGCAGGCCACTCCATTACCCTAAATTCCTGCTCATCTAGCCACTCCTTGACCTTCTTGCACTTGTGCTTGGGATCATTATCCTGCAGAAAGATAACATCAGAAGGATTAAGGCCATAAAACTTCATGGAATCCATGAGTTCATCCTTCAAAATTTGAAGGTAAAGGTCACCATCCATCCTGCCATCAATCTTGGCAGCATATCCAATTCCATCCCAGCCCATACAGCCCCATAACATCAAGGAACCTCCTTCAAACTGGATGGTTCCTTGGACTAACCTATCATTAAGCCCCTCCCCTGGCTTTTTCCATGCCCATTTGCACCCATCTGACCCAAGGCAATTAATTTTGGTCTCATCAGACCAAATTACCTGCTTTCAGTCCTCTACAGTCCAATCCTTATGGGCATAGGCAAAGTCTAACTGAGCCTTGCGATGTTTAACAGAAAGTAGAGGGTGTTTGCACTTGACTACAGCTTTCATACCAGCCTTTTTCAAGTAACAGCGTACAGTAGAAGGGTGAAGAGACTGGTTGGTGAGATTGGAGAGGCTCTTGATCACCTGGACTGCATTTTCTGCCTTATTACTAGAGATAAGATGAATAGCATGCCAGATATTGGTAGAGGAAAGCTTGGTTGGATGACCTCCAATAGACTTTTGGAGATTAGAACACTCCATGGAATGTAGTCTAGAGATGGTAGCAATGCCAACACCTGTGCTGGAGGCAATGGAGCGAATGAAATGACCATCATCAAGATGAAAGAGGATAAGGTTCTTTTGAGTAGTAGAGAGAGATCACATGATGGTGGTGGTTGAAAGTCAAGAAGCATGAGAACATTTTCAGACTCAGACATCGTGATAATATGTATTCTGTTGTTTGTAGTACAAAATACAAGCAAATATCCCATTATTTCATTGTCAATACAAAAAGGTGCAAAACTGTTCCAATATAGTTACTGATTTGAAATGGCTATATCTCAGCTATTTGTAGGTGAAATCACATGAACCAAGGACCAGTAGGTAGCCAAGAGTGTGTACATGTATTTGTCTCACTATAGCTAAGCATAATTCCCACAGGGTGTTGTGGTGCACTGCATGCACTATATTAACATTAGTTATTGGAACACTTTTGTACCTCACTGTATCAAAAACCAGTAGGCAGTGTATGCTCCATTTGCCTTAATTACCTCTTCATCCCTTCTAGGCATACTTTCAATCAACTTCTGACACTCTTTCACTCCAATCTTCTCCCACTCTACCTACACATGCTTTCAATGTTTTATAATTCCCTTTGATGGCTCTAGATACTCTGCTAGCCTTCTTTTGAGCAGAAATCACAGATGCTCTATGGAATTGAGGTCTGGAGATTGGGCAGACCATATCATTACATGATATCCATGCTCAACAAACCACTCCTTGGCCCTCCTACTGGTGTGTTTGGGGTCATTATTCTGCTGAAAGATAATATCCTCTGGAGTTTTTCTATAAAACTCCAATGTTTGATGAAGCTTATCCTCCAGAATCTGTATGTAGAGATCAGTGTCCATCTTACTATCAATCTTGTGAGCCAGCCCAACACCCTCCAAAGTCATATAGCCCCACACCATCAAGAATCCTCCCCCATACTTCACTGTTCCTCTCACCAATCTGTCACTTAGACCCTTTTCTGCTTTTTTTCCATGCCCACTTCTTGCCATCTGACCCAATTTTGGTCTCATCTGACCATATAACTTTCTTTCAGTCCTTCACAGTCCAGTTCCTATGGCTAAGAGCAAAGTCCATTCTTGCTCTCTTATGATGCTTGGTAAAAGGGGGCATTTTTTCTTCACCACAGCCTTCATACCAGCTTTCTTCAGGTGACAGCAGATGGTTTGTGGAGAGAGGGATTGGTTCTTGATATCCTGAAGAGTAGTGGTCACCTGGACAGCATTCTCAGCCTTGCCAGTTCCAATAAGCTGAATAACATGGTACATATTAGTAGGAGTTATGATGAAAGGACAACCACCAGTGGATTTGACAAGGTCAGGACAAAGTTTATACCTAACTCTACTGACAGTAGAGTGATTTAGGCTAGTAGCAACAGAGATCTGATGAGTGGATTGACCCAGATTCAAGAAAATAATTATTTGGTTGATTTAATCAAGAGATAGTGGTTTCATGATAATGGAAGTGGAAAAAGAGCGGTGTTATGGTGTGTTTGTACCTTGTTGAACTTGTTGTACATCACATGACCAATTTATTATGTAATAATATGACAGAACATATTAATTTGATACTTTATTAAGTCAGCAACAAAACTGTTGCAATGAGTAGCTGTTATCAATTGTTAAATATTCCATTACTGAGAAAGAATTACATGATTAATGTATATATTTTTGGAAAGCCCTTTATCATGGCTTTCTAATGATACCTAGGTTTGAGGATCCAGCATCAATGTACCATGAGATATTAATCAATCTTTACAACTATGGCTAACATTGCAACAGTTTTGTTGCTCAGTGTATAGAGGAACATTGCTTGCACATGAGTGTTAATCAGTGTGAATATATAACAAGTCCAAGTTGAGCACGGAATTGCTCAAACTTTACATAGCCTAAGTTCTTGGTAAACATGTTGGCTGGATTTTCATTATTATCATTATAAAATAGCTCAATGTCTCTGTCTTTGACTAGATTATGAATTGAGTGGTACCAGATTCAGATATGTCAGTTCTTCTTTTGATTGATGGGATTTTGGGCCAAGAAGATAGCACCTTGATTATTCCCACAGATGGGAATGGGTCCTAGTTGGTATCCTAGTTTACCCATCATCTGTTTGATCCCAGAGGCTTGAGTAGCATAGTTTGACATTGAGATGTATTCAGCCTCAGTAGAAGATCTTGCTGTAACCTTCTGAAGGTGCGAGTTCCACATGAAGACTGCATTTGCAAGCTTCAGGTAATAACCTGTCTGTGAATGTGAAGTTTCCAGATTGGAACCCCAATCTGAGTCGGTAGAGGCTGTAAGTCCAGCACCACTCTTGCCATCATAAATGAGAGAATAATCTTAGATTCCTATAAGGTACTGGCATATGTAGAGGGTCTTTTGTAGATGCTCATTGGATGGATTTGCTGATTGTCTTGCAAGTTGGGTAACTGTGTAAGTAATATCCAGATGTGTTCCAAGCATAATATAGAGGAGGGATTCAATCACAATCTGAAAGCACATCTGCAATTCCAGGTTGACTGGTTCAGAGTTTTTGGTTGGATAATATCCCTGTGGTAGAGGTATCCAAGTAGACTTTGCATTTGTGAGTTCAAAACTCTCTAGGACTTTCTTCAGGTACTCACACTGATCAAGGTATACCAGGTGGTTGGTGTGATCTCGGTGGATCCTCATCTGGAGAAATTCACATACTTCATCAAGATCACAGCATTTCCACTTTTGCATAAAAAGTGCTTTAAGATGATCAACCTCAGCCTTGCAGGGACTGCAGAAAAGTGCATCATCAACATAGACAATGACATAGACTTTGCCCTTCTGGTAGACAAAGATTCCAGCATCAGAATGGATTTGCTGGAAGCCAAGCTCTTGCATGGACTTCTTGAGCATGTGCAACCAGATCAAGCCAGCTTGTTTAAGGTCATATAGTGCACATTTGAGTTTTAAGACTTTGCCTTTGAGCTCTGGTGATGCAAAGCCTTCTGGAAACTCCATATAGATTTCTTCATCCAGTGGGCCATAGAGGTAGGTACTCTGTACATTGAGTCTGGTGATGTACCAGTCTTTAAGAGCAGTGAGAGCAAGCATCATTTTTACAGTCTCAAATCAGACTACTGGAGAGAATATCTCATCATAGTCTATTCCTTTGATCTGGAAGAATCTCTTAGCAACCAGTCTGGCATGCTTCCAACCATTAGATTTGACATCAAATACCCAGCAATTTTTAATGACCTTGTGAGTAGGAGGTCTGTTGACTACTTTGAAAACTTTGCAATCCTTGAGCATTTGGAGCTCAGTTAAGCAGGCATCATGCCAAAGTTTCTGTTCATCTGGAGGTAAACACAGAATGTTTTTATAGGACCATTTGTGGTAGTTTGAATTATTATTCCTTTCGCTGCTGTCTAAAACAGCACAAGTACAAAGATAATGAGCTAATTTTACTCCCCCTTCCTGGGTGAGTTGCTCAATCTCTTCTTCCAAGTCTTCCAGTGCTTCTAGAGCTTCTGGAGCTTCTGGAGTTTCTATTTCCAGGTGAACTGGTTGATCAGGTGTTGTAGGAATTCTACCAGGAATCTTTAGCTCAGTATTTGAAGGCTTTGATTTCGTGCCAGTAACTTCCTTCCAGTGTGTAAGCTTTTCAATGTCCTTTACTTGTTTTGTAGGGTGTTCTCTTTTCCCATAAACATTTCTAGAACAAAAGGGTACTTTTCTTTGCCTTTCAGATCTTTCAAGATATTTGGTTCTATCACTCTTTGGTGGTAATACTGGAGGTGAGATGGGCTTTGATATTTGATGTGGTAGAGTATGTGGTTCATTTACAGGTTCCTGTGATGGTTTCTGTTCTTTTACTAAAGTGGGGGGTTTGTTTTTCTGCTTCCAGTCAGAAGTAGCTTCAAAGTCATCAGGAAGATGAAGATTCTTAGCATCTGTTGCTTCCAGTTCAGAATATTGGTCTTCACTAGGATTGTGTTTCCTGCAAGGTGGTTGGGAAATTGAATGGTGTGGATTATTTCAAGGACAGTAAGAAAATAGGTTTTCATCAAATACAACATGAGCAGAGTTGACCAGAGAGTTATTAGGTCTCATGAATAGCATATTTCTGTCATTCGTCAAGAATACTCCAAGATATATCATCAATTGGGATTTTGGCTAAAGCTTTCCTCCTCAAGTTTCTGCTGGTAGGTGCATGTATGCAGCACAACCAAAGACATGCAAGTGGTTTATTGATGGCTGTTCTCCTATTAGGAGTTCCATGGGAGTTTTCCAGTTTAACCGTCTAGAGGGGGTGCAGTTATATACATGGGAAGCATGATTCATAGCAAATTCCCAGTATGAGTCAGGTAGGCAAGTGTGAAGACACATTGCCTGTGTCTTGTCCATTAGAGTCCAGATATGACATTCTGCTCAACCATTTTGCTGAGGAGTATAAGGAGCACTTTGATAGATATGAATCCCTTCATTGTGCAGCATCTCATCAAAAGCTTTTAACTTGTATTCTCCTCCAGCATCTGACATCCAGCCTTTGACTAGGCTGTTCCACTGCATTTTGACATATTTTATAAATTGTCAGATTGCTAGAAGAGCATCAGATTTGTTCTGGAGGGCTTTTACCCACAACATGGAGGTGTAGTCATTATAAAAGATGATAATGTACCAGCTCTTGTAATATGATTCTACCTCAAAGGACTTTATATCTGAGTATATGAGTTCAAATGCACTGGAGGCACAATACTCAGTTGGGTAGAATGATTGGTTTGGCTGCTTTTCTAGCTGGCAGCCTGGACAGACAGTGGCTTCCACAGGTATTGATACTGCAGGGAACTCTTTCAAGTGCTTCTTAGCAGCACAAATGACATCTGAAGCAGCATGTCCAAGATGTTGATGTAAGAGTTCATAGTCAATAGTGTTAAGTATAAGGTTTGTTAGTGACCTCAGGGCTGGAGCTTGAATAAAGTACATTGTTAATCCTGGATGTGAGTGGAACTGTAGGATGCATGATTTTGTCTGTGTGTTCCATATTTCAAAACAGTTCTGGCTGGAATGGACAGAAAGTGTCATATTTTATAACAGGGTTCCCAGAGAAATGAGTTTAACATCTGAGTTTGGCATATATATTGTGGGTGATAGCCTAACTCTGGATCCTTGAAAGTCAATAATGATTGTTTCCTGTCCAATGATTGGAGCTGGTCCATTTGTAGTTTGAGTGTATCAGGGGGTTTCAAATGGTACATATTCCAGGAAGTTTTCCATCTTATAGGTAAAATGAGAGGAAGCTCTGGAATCAAGCAGCCATACATCACATGGAATTCTGTGGTTATTGCGAGTTTTACAATGATCACACATATTGAACTCAGTGAGCAAGTTTAATTCATTGCTACCTACAACAGATGTATATACATGCTCTACATACCACTATGAACAAGGTAGTGAGGGGTCTACTAGATGCAAGTGTGGAGAAACTGACCTATGGTCCTGTGTCTCAAAGTTGAAGTACTTGCCAAAGAATTCTTCTTCAGCATAGTCTTCACCAAGAGAGACAGTGTCCTCATCCATATACACTTCCAGTGCTTCCAGATTTACCTCCAGTGCAGGTGGCATGGTAAGTGCTTCCAAGTGCTTCATAAGATGGGCACATTTGATGGAATATGAGGGACCAGGAAGGTTATCTTCCAATTGACTGTTGTTGTTTATAACCCAGTCAATCGTTCACACCATTTCACAAGTGGGAGTGAACCCAATACAATGGGTGAGAGAAATGCAGGGGGACCATATTGTTGAGAGCCCATGATATGGGCAAGTGAACGTGGGTCAATGGCAGGCAAGGCGAATGGTATGACATGTGGATCAGGAGAAGTGGTGGTGGTAGCAGCAAAGGCAAATGATGCAAGGTTATTACATCAGTCATCAGTCTTCTGTTGGCCTTCTTTGGATCGCTTTCCACAAGACTTCTTCTTCTGCATACCAGAATTCTTATTGGGCATGTTCTCCTCTGACTTCCCTTTCCCAGTTCCAGAGTTTCCAGTTCCAGTACTTTCAGATGTCTGATCTCAGAACTGCAGTTCCAGACCTTTTCACTTCACAACACTGATCTTATTAGCTTGGAGTTGGCTACCCTTGCTATGACTGCATTGGACCTGTTGCTACCATGCAAGTATGGTGGCATGCTTCAGTTCTGAAACAGTAACTGGAGTGGCAGTGGATTTCTTCACTGTCTTCCAAATAGTGGATATGCTCTCTCCAAAATCAATGACTTCCATGATAACATGGTCTTTCATCTTAATTGAGTCAATACTCTTTTGATTGAGCATTTGAGTGATGGTATCCATGTAGGAAGGTAGCTTGGCCATGACAATCATGACCTGGAGCTTGTCATCAATAGAGTAGGCGAATTCCTTTAAGCAAGCAAAGTGTGCAGAGAGTTTGGCAAAAGCCGGAGCAGAATGATTATTTGCTGGAATCTGAGTTTCAAATATCTTCTTGAATTCAATGAAGAGGGTGGCAAGGGATGGGGTCAAGAATTGCTTCTCAAGACCTGACCAGATCTCAGCAGCAGTTTCCTTGGTTGCCCAGTGGTCTCGGAGTTGCAGTATCATTTTTAGCAGCATCATTTCGGTGGCCTTATCATTGGCAATATCCCAGGATTGCTGTTTTTCATCTTCATCATCTGGGCACTCTCTGGTTATCACATAGTAACAACCCTGAGTCTTAAGGTAAGGACCCATGAGTAGTGCCCAGGAAAGGTAGTTCAATCTGTCAAGGACTGGGATAAAGTCAAATGTGGATTTCACAGCAGTAGACATGATATTGGTAGAGAACTGAGGACAGAAATGCATTAGTACAAGTTCATATACAATGTACAGAAACTTGAATTGCAGTTAAAGCCCCTGAGCTCATACCAGCATAGGTTCCCCATAGGGTTCCTAGCTTGCAACAGTTTTTGCAGGAATATAGGTTCCACATACTTGTCTGTGTCAATGCAGCATTTTGCAGGAACTTTTGTTCTGCATACTAGCATACAGTATGTACTTGCACTCTATATTTGGCATGTGAATTACCAATGCAGCCATTTATAGTGGTGCCCAGATAAGTTGACAAGCAATCCATTGGATCTGCTGTCAGGGCTCATAACCTATTGAGAGGTGGGGTTTGGATATACTAGAAGTACTCTTAGTGACAGAGGGAAGGCTCAGTCATCTCACCTGAGGACAAAATGTAGTGGTTCAGGTGCAAAAAGTATTATTTAACTCTGCTAACTCTAGCAATACATGTAGCCATACATTGAGGAGACCATGTGTCTTAGTATGTGTATTGGGTAAAGTACTGAGTGCAGGAAAGTGAAGTACTACTTCCGAAGGTTCCGCTTCCGATGCCAGAAGCGTGGGAAAGTTAGTTCCGGACTCAGAAAACTTCAGAAACTTTGGAACTACACTATATAAGATAATCTAGAAATACAAAGTAGTTCCGGAATTCTGGAACTCCAGAAGCAACTGGAAGCATCTACAGGTCAACTGTAGTGCCCTAAGGTGCTTGGAAGTGTCCAGAATTGTTCAGAACAATTCTATGTTCAACATTTTCAACCCCACAGGTCTGTTTTCAATGCTCCTCACCCATTCTCGATCACACTGACCCCACCACATGTTTATGATGCCATCATCCACCTGTTCCTGATGCTGCTGACCTGTTTTCACCCCCACCCTCTTGTTTTCAACCCTGTCCACTCATCTGGGTTCCCATTGGCACGAGTGCACAGCAAAGACGACAAGGACAACATGGTGACATCAACAAGTATAATAGCACATACATATTATATAGTTTATAAATACACACATTTATATCTTACTAGTCTAATTCCCATGGTATAGGTCCTCATGCAGAACTCTATTCCTAAATTGCACTGACAATATCTAAAAATCGCGCAAGTTGTGCTCGAAATTGCGCTGACTTGGTCTATATCGTGCACACCACACAGCAAGGAAACTGCGGGAATTATTTGGCACTTGGCGCTCCATACTTGCTGAGAATACTTACAGCAATTTGCATATGTAATGACAGTCACAGCATTTCGTGATAGATTTGTGTAGTCGCAAAGATACATAATGCAGTTGTTACGACTTGTTCTTTTTCTTCACGCTTACTGTTACCGAATATCTGATTGGACTCTATTTCTTTTCATTGATGACTCATCACCCTTCCATGACGTTCTATTACATTCCACTTGCCTCGTCATCGATTACCTGCCCTCATCTCTTTATGCTTACCAATACTCATTCCATGACGTTCTATGACCTTCCATAGCTTAGGTATATAAACCTTCGCTTCATACCTTGTATCTCTAAGCTAGAGCTCCTTTGTATCTCCACTCTTGGAATACATCGTATCTTCGAAACCCTCTGAACGTCCTCGGGCGTACCTTGAACCTTTGAACCCTTGAACCGACCTAAGGGTCCTCTTCACGTGTCTTCGTCCTACACTTGAGTGGACGCTCTTCTCTGAACCCTTTACCCTTGAAAGAGCCACTGCAAAGGCTACGTTCGTCCTTACCCAGGCCAAGCGTAACAAAAGCTCTAGCTTGCACCCTTGAAAGGCTACCTTCGAGTAAGCCACCATATCCCAACCACAGAAAACCCTAGACCCTCGCTGGACCGCTCCCAGAGAGCAGGACCAGAACTCCTCTGACCAAGAATCCGAAGAACGCTTCGGAATCTTCAATAACCTGCCATCGCCCACCAACCTAAACCTCCCCTCCACTGCTGAGCTAGCCAGCACCACTTCCCTCGCCCAGGAACTCGCCCACGCCTTGAATATCCCCAGGGTCCCTACCCCACCGTCACCAACTCCAGTCGTCCGAACTAACCCCTTCCCAGCCTTCAGACGACCTGACTCTCCTGCCCTCCCCACCCTTCGACCACCCCCTCGCACCATGACCTCCAAAGTCACTGAACTCCGCATCGCCTCCCCTGAACACTTTGATGGCAAAGCATCCAAAGCCATCCCATGGATCACTGCCATCATCTTCTACCTCACCGTGAACAAAGAAGTCTACAACACGGACGAGAAGAAGATCATCTTCTCCCTTTCCTACATGACTAAAGGCTCAGCGGCAACCTGGGCCAACACCTTTCGTCTAAACGCCCTCTCGAACTCCACCCTCGACCTAGGAACCTTTGACTCCTTTGTAACCAAATTCAAAGAAACCTTCGAAAGCGGCGATACTATCGCAGCTGCCCTCGCCTGGCTCTCCTCCACCAGGATGCGCTACAACAAACTCAGGAGGGAATATGAACCCTCCATCACCGAATACAACGCCCTCTTTAAAGACCACGCTAGCCAAGCAAAGACTACCGACCAGAACGTCCTGATCGGTTTCTACTCAGCCGGGATACCCACCGAGCTAATGACCAGGATCCTGACACTCGACACCGTCCCCTCCACCCTTGATGACTGGTGCTCGAAGGCCGTCACCTTCCACAGCAGGTTTAAACAAGCAAGGGCCAATGAAGAACGAAACCGAGACCCCAATCGACCAAACTCCTACCGGTCATACTCGGAATACAAGAAACCCGAAAGGGACCCCAACGCCATGGACGTCGACATCATCAAAGTGAAGAAGTTGACTCCGGAAGAGAGGAAGCGATGCATCGAGAAAGGACTCTGTTTTCGCTGCAGGAAAGGAGGCCATCTCAGCTCCGCCTGCCCAAACTTCCCCTCCTCTTCGAAACCTCGTGTTAGTCACGTCAAGAAACCAAAAGAAGATCTCCCTAAGCTTGTAGAGATTGAATCCGGCGAAGAAGACACCGTAGCCAGGATCTCCTTCTCGGATTTTTAGATCGGAGGCCTCGAGCGACACGAGTCCCCTCCACTTCTTGTAAAGCTGTAACTGTATCTACATCCTCGAAATCCATTAAGATCCCCCTCCAGCTTGTAGATCCCTCGCACGCTATGAAAACCGTCGACACTCGAGCCCTAGTAGATTCTGGGGCTGACCTTAACTGCATCGACTGGCAATTCGTCCGAAAGAACCGCCTCCCTACCCAGCGCCTTGACTCCCCCATACCAGTACGAAACGTCGACTCCTCGCCTAACAATAACGGAAGCATCCGTTACACCACCACTCTGTACACCAACATTGAAGGAATCGCCCAGAAAACCCTATTCTACGTCATGTCCTGTGGAAACCAAGACGTCATCCTTGGACTCCCCTGGCTCCGACTCTCCAACCCCTCCATCGATTGGGAAAGACGAACCCTATCCCTCAGCGAAAAACTCGACCAATCCAAAAACCTCTACTCCGAATTCGTCTCTGACTCGACCAGGCACGACGCATCCCCTGGATACTACAAACCTCCCCCTTCTCCCCCGAAAACCATATGAACCACCACTGCCGATGCGCGACTCTATGAATACCTCTCCTACGAAACCGAGCAGCAATACCTCAGAAGAGCCATGGATAATCGCTGCATCCACCGAATCATTCGATGCGGCTCTAGATTCCTCCCCGCAGGTTCCCCTGTGATCGCCAAGCTCACCACTGCCACTGAACTAGCCGCTGCGGCCGAAAAAGCCAAGCCTAAACCCATCCTCCCTCCCAAATATTCCGAATTCTCCTCAGCATTCTCGGAAACCGAAACCCACCACCTTCCACCCACTCGTCCCTATGACCACGAGATCAACCTTGACGACTCCTTCTCTCCCAAAGTAGGGAAGCTCTACCCACTCTCACCCGAAGAACGAAAAGCCACAGAGGATTTCCTTGATGAAAACCTCAAAGCAGGCAAAATTCGCCCCTTGAACTCCCCCCAGGCATCCCCCTTCTTCTTCGTCAAAAAGAAGGACGGCAAGCTTCGCCCCTGCCAAGACTACAGGTATCTCAACGAACACACCACCAGAGACGCCTATCCACTTCCGCTCATCTCCGATCTCATCGACAAGCTCAATGGGGCCAAACTCTTTACCAAGTTTGACGTCCAATGGGGCTACAACAATGTCCGTATAAAAGACGGACACCAATGGAAAGCGGCCTTCGTCACCCACAAAGGCCTCTTTGAACCCCTCGTCATGTTCTTCGGACTGACCAACTCCCCTGCCACGTTCCAACGGTTCATGAACGACTCCTTCAGGAATATGATTGCCGAAGGATGGCTCGTCATCTACATGGATGACCTCCTCATCTTCTCCCTGGACGAGGCCACCCACACTGAACGAACCAAACGTGTCCTCGCCCGCCTCCAGGAACTCGACCTTCACCTGAAACTAGAGAAATGCACCTTCGCCTCCTCCGAAGTCAAGTACCTTGGGATGATCGTCAAACCCGGTCAACTTGCCATGGACCCAGTCAAACTCGATGGGATCGCTAAATGGCCCACTCCAATGAAAGTCAAGGACGTTCGCTCCTTTCTTGGCTTTGCTAACTTCTATCGACGATTCATTCCCAATTACTCTACCATCGCCCGCCCCCTCATCGACCTTACCAAAAAGAACCTTGCTTGGAAATGGACCGACTCCTGCCAACAGTCCTTCGAAAACCTCAAACATCTCTTCCTCAAGAAACCAGTCCTCCATCTCCCAGACCTCGCCAAACCCTTTGCCCTTGCAACGGATGCCTCTAAATTCGCCTCTGGAGCCATCCTCCTACAAACCGACATCAATGGCGACTGGCACCCCTGCTCCTACCTCTCCCAGTCGTTCTCGCCTGCAGAACGAAACTATGACATTTACGACAGAGAACTCCTGGCTATACTCCACACCTTGAAGGCCTGGAGACATTACCTCCACGGCTCCTCCTTCCCTGTCCAGGTCTTTACCGACCACAAGAACTTGACTTACTTTCGCAAGGCCCAACACCTGAACCGCCGCCAAGCCAGATGGCTTCTTGACCTTGCTGACTTTGACCTCAAAATGGTCCACGTCCCTGGAAAACTCCTCTCTGGCCCCGACGCCCTCTCCCGCCGCCCTGACTTCCTCCCTGAAAACGAAACCGACAACAAGGGAACCGTCCTGCTTCCCCCCTCCCTCTTTGTGCGAATGATCGACGCCGCACTCTCCAACTGCATCGCCTCCTCCTCAAAAGAAGACCCCCTTGTCCTACGTACCCTCCAGGGCCTCAATGAGGAGATGCCCCTCTCCCTCCGTGCTCGCCTCAGCGACTGGCAACACGCTGAAGGCATCCTCACCTACAAAGGCCGTGCCTACATTCCCCCCGATGAATCCCTCCGCCGCTCTGTCCTCCAACGTTGCCATGACCATGAAACTGCCGGCCACTCCGGCTTCCTTAAAACTCGGCAGCTCGTTTCAGCAGAGTTCTGGTGGCCTGGACTCCCCCAATACGTCCGAAAGTATGTTGAAGGCTGCGCTACCTGTCAACAAAACAAAGTGAACACACACCCCACCGTCCCCCCCCTCACACCCATTGCCTCCTCTTGCTCCCATCCCTTCCAGCAAATCTCCTGCGACCTCATCACCGACCTCCCCATCTCCTCCGGCTTCGATTCCTTATTAGTCGTGGTGGACCACAGACTTACTAAGGGGGTAATTCTTTGCCCTACCAAGAAGACTATAACCGCCGAAGGAGTAGCCTCCCTCTTCTTTCACAAAGTCTACCTCCGCTTCGGCCTTTACAACAAAATCATCTCAGATCGAGGCCCACAATTTGCCTCCACATTCGCTAAAGAACTCGGACGCCTCCTGAACTACGACCTCTCCCTTTCCACTGCCTACCACCCTCAAACCGATGGAGAAACGGAACGTGTCAATCAAGAAGTCGAAACTTACCTCCGCATCTTTTGCGGAAACAACCCCGGATCTTGGGCTGATAAGATCTCCCATGCTGAATTCACCCACAACCACCGCCCTCACTCCGTCACCAACAAATCCCCGTTCTACCTCATGATGGGCTACGAACCTCGAGCCCTCCCCTCTGTCCTCGCCGATACCTCCCTGCCCGCAGTGGAAACCCGCCTTCGAGAACTATCCACCGCCCGAAACGAAGCCCTGGCTGCTCATGAACTCGCCCGCCAAGTAATGTCCTCACGCAACAAACGAGGCTTCTCTCCCTTCTCCAAAGGAGATAAAGTGTGGCTCGAAGCCCGCAATCTCCACCGTTCCGTCGCAAACCCAAAATTCGCACCAAAGCGAGAAGGACCCTTCCTTATCACCAAGGTTCTATCTCCGATCACCTACCAACTACGCCTCCCCAAAACCTGGAAGATCCACTCCGTGTTTCATGCCTCCCTGTTATCCCCCTATCGCGAAAACGACATACATGGCCCGAACTTCCCTTCGCCACCCCCCGACCTTGTTGATGGAGAAGAAGAATACGAAATCGAGAAGATCATACACCACCGCGGAACCCCTTCCTCCCGCACGTTCCTGATCCGATGGAAAGGATATTCTGCCGAAGAAGACTCCTGGATCCCAGAACGGAACTTAAAACATGCCAGCTCCACCTTAAAGGACTATAAAAACCTTCACCCCTCCATCTTCTCTCCCTCACAGCCTTCTAACAAATGCCGCACCACCAAACGCCCCAAACTATAAACATGTCCCTCGTCTCTCGCCTCTCCTCTGTTTCTATCTCTTCGCCTTCCTCTTTGTCTACCTCTACCCTTCCTTCTGAAAACTCCACATTAGTCGCTTCACCTTCCTCCGTTGTACCCACCCCCTCCGAACGCTCGATAATCTCCGTCGACATCCCCATCTATGGGGAACACCTTCGCCAAGACCCCTTCCCCACCCAGGAATATGTGAACCGCCTCCATGACAACCTCGTCGACGCCTCCCTCTCTATTCTCATCCACTCTCACTTGAGCATGGGCTCCCCCCTCTATGCCTCGTACCTCACCTATTTACAGAACGAACGCCTCCTCTTGCTCGCCCAAGAGTTGAGGCAGAGGACCGCAACCTCCCCGGCGTCCTACCGGATGGAGTCGATCTATAATATCACCAAGGGACACCTCCACCTCGTCCTATTCCAACTCGGGATGGGAGAATTCCTAGACGACCTGCAGCGATACCAACAAGAGATGGACGACGCCCTCGTCCTCCATGTACCCCCTCCTCGTGTCCCTACCCCCGAGGCCTCCTCCGCACCCCCCTCCGCAGCAGAAGACGCTGCCTGGCAACGAACCGAAGCATACTGGACTGGACAAGGGGGATCTTATCCTATCAACCCATCCCACCCCCGCTACCCGGAATCCTGCTTCCACTGCCATCGCCTTGGCCATCGAAGGGTAGACTGCACTTACTACATGTGCCCCTCGTGCCTCAGAACCACCCCTGGACACCCGCAAAACCGCTGCCCACTTCGCCGTCGACCTGCCCCTCCCTCCCCATCCACCTCCTCTTCCTCTCGCTCCTCCCACCGCTCCTCTCGTTCTGCCCGTATTTCTACTGGTGGCCGACGCCCTCCTCGCCCTTCCGCTCGACGGAGTGCTTCCCCTCGCCGCCCTCCATCTCCATGCGAGGAACCTTTCGATGAGACTGCCGAGGCCAACATGACCGGCTCCCCCGGCCCTTCCTACTCCCAGTTTTAGAGATGGTCTTCGTCGTAGACTCGACGTACTAAGGGGGTAATGTTACGACTTGTTCTTTTTCTTCACGCTTACTGTTACCGAATATCTGATTGGACTCTATTTCTTTTCATCGATGACTCATCACCCTTCCATGACGTTCTATTACATTCCACTTGCCTCGTCATCGATTACCTGCCCTCATCTCTTTATGCTTACCAATACTCATTCCATGACATTCTATGACCTTCCATAGCTTAGGTATATAAACCTTCGCTTCATACCTTGTATCTCTAAGCTAGAGCTCCTTTGTATCTCCACTCTTGGAATACATCGTATCTTCGAAACCCTCTGAACGTCCTCAGGCGTACCTTGAACCTTTGAACCCTTGAACCGACCTAAGGGTCCTCTTCACGTGTCTTCGTCCTACACTTGAGTGGACGCTCTTCTTTGAACCCTTGACCCTTGAAAGAGCCACTGCAAAGGCTACGTTCGTCCTTACCCAGGCCAAGTGTAACAGCAGTCATCTGTAGAATGTTGGCAATTAGTGCTGTGATCATATTATTTATTTCTATGAAAAATGACCGGTCAAGCCTATATAGCAGAATCAACCCAGATTGCACTCAAAACTGCCTATGTCAAGATTGAAATTGGTTTTGGGGCAGTGAGGCGACCACACCCTTCATTCGTGACGCGTCACTGGCGCTCCACTCTAACTGACACATGTCACTTCCTCTTGATGTTCCCACATGATTCCTAGCTCTAGATACATGTTTCATGCGTTAATCCTTTCCTACGTAGGTATAAAAGGAGAACCCGTACTAGTACACTCACTAACTACTGCATCGTGCCAGCAGCTAAGCAATTTCACACAGGATATTCTCCATTCCACGCACTCACCTGACTCGAACTCAGATGCATCATGCCCTCCTCATAGACAAGATTCTTCTCAACATCTTTGGTCATTGCCACAGTGACAATTGTCTTGCGATGTTTGAAGTGGCACCGATCACCACATCACAAAAGTTGTGGAAATCTGAAATTACCCGATGAGTCCGTCACACTCGTGACCACCTGTGCCACATCATGATCATGCGGTATTGACAACGCTGCCATCCAGCAATTCATATGTCTGCATCGTACCGAAAAAAACACAACGCGTATCAACTCAGACACCTCTTCTGTCGCGCATACAATACATGATACCGTACTCTCTGCATCAAAGTGCCCCATACCCCTCCTGCATAGTAAGATATCATCATCCAGCTCTTCTCCTTCATCAGCTACGATCTGATCCAGCTCACGAAGTTCATCATCTGCGTCCTCTTCAAGCTCCTCGATATCATTCACTCCCATTTCCTGTTCTTCGTTCTGTAAGTCCGAGTCTTCTTGTACCTCACACCCTTCCCGCTAAAGAAATTCGTCCCAGTCTCACGTCACCTTATGACCAATTCCTCCCCCACGAAACCACATAAACATATTTCTATCAATGAACCTTTTAACCTCATAAGTTACTCGTATTCGTGAATGACTTAGACACCACTTACATGTTGACATAGAAATATTTCCAGTTGGTGTTCCAGTCTGCGTCTCCTCTGTCCAGGCGCGCAAATGATGGTCCCATATATTCTTCTGTTATACCGTATGCAAATGCTGGGATAAGGTGAACGCCATGGATGATGGAATCAGGGCTAATGAAGCCAAATGCGTTGGCCAGGTAATCCTTTTCGAAGAATCGGACACAGTGGAGTCATCTTGCATCCCATCCAGCGAAAAAGTTCGAGTCACGTTGAAACCATCGAACGAACAGAACATCCATGCGCGATAGTTGTGAGAAGGGTGAGTATTGGTCCTTTCGGTATTTGACCACCACGTGAAAGACTTGAAAGACTTGAATGACGCGAGCATACCAGTATGGATGTGTTCGCTCATCTTCTTGGGCAAGAACCATAATATCTGCATGTGAGTGGATTAATAGTGTCCTGTTCACGCCGAAGGTCGTAGGTGGTATAATTGACACATAATAGACTGGTTATAGATCTTGTTGTCCCACAGAACAATACAGTCACGATCGTCATTGGTGAACTTGTACTTGTGGCGATACATTGAGATCTACAGTACGAAATGGAAATCTAGCTACCTATAACCAAATATTCAGTAAGGAAATTGTGGATATATGCAAAGCTTACTAGTCCTGAATCACAGAGTGTAGCAGCTGTGACAATTGACTTGGTCAGACTTGGACTTCATCGCAAAGATCATGACAAATATTTTCCCACAGACCTTGCTTAGGCAGAGATTAGTCGCAACTCGCAACTCAGCCCTCAACCACATCATGGCTCATCGCAGCCAGCTTCTTGCTGAGTCCTCATCCTCTGATGAGTCCGATGCAGGACAATTCTGCAGTGCATGCGGTAACCTGATGTGTCGACATGTGGCACAAGACGAGCAAGGTCATCAAGACCATACTTTATATTATTGACAAGGAAGCTGCCAAGAGAGGCAACCTTGAAGAGGAGGACATAGACTGTGAAACAAGGCAGCAGGTGCTCAAAGATATGTGTGTATCTCATGTATTTTGTTACAACAGGTCTGACAAACATACAAGAGGCCCAGATATGATATATGATAGATCACCACAAATGTGACTACCAACTCCTCATCCGCATCATGCCATGTCTCAAAGAACTGGTGAACGATGCATCAAAGCTTGATGAGCTGCATCGAGCAGTACAAGTGGTATGTATATGCACATATATGCACCTTTATTGCTACTGAATATCTACTTAGATGAATAAGACAACCTCTATGACTTGTGCAGACGACACATCAATTTGCTATTCTCGTTTTCATGGCTTTCACATGTTTTTGTTAGAGTCTCTGTTTCCACTCATGTGAGTTACCGTGCACCATTGTCATACCATGTGGATAATTCATGACATCAGTGTATTGCTTAGCATCCTGTATTGTCTAGCTTACTGCAATAGAGACTTGTATCATTTATGATGCCGAATGGATCGCAATGTCTGAACTAGGATTCGTGCTAGCGGTATCTAGTATTGGCTGGATCTGATCATACTGCCAGAACCACGTTAGCTGGTATTACACGACATTGTTCTCCTGCGACATGATACAAACAACGGTACATAGCAATGCAGATACTGTACGTCACATCAATGTCTTATACTATCATCTTTCTGCACTTTTTGTGATGCAGAACATGCCAAGCATTCAAAGAGCCAGCCCTGGAGATCCTTTGGTTCTCACTATACAATCCATCCCCCCTCGCCCGATGTCTTCCCAAAGGGTTCTACGAGTTATCTTCAGATCCGGCCGAGGTGGGAAAGTTTCCATTCTTCATCACGCTTGTTTGAGGTGAATATGTTTACCTTCCTTCTAGTCTTACTACACGTTTAGCAAGCCGCTTACGCAGACTGAATGGGACATCATTCAACGTTACATGCCTCGCATCCGAACTATATATTCCTTCCACACTGGGTTCGACCGGAAATCTCTCAGCATTCTTCTCAATCCTCCTAACCCCGCTTCACTCTTTCCAAATCTCCACGAGATGCTTATCGCACATGATTTCGTGCCTTTGTTGCATGTTCCCATCCCATCCCTACGCTCTATCAGTATTCGGCTCTTTAAGCATTCACCCGGTAATTCCGAGGACCCTCTTGAACACTTGCCAACATTATCCCCTAATATACGGTTTTTATACGTCCTGAATTGTATTACTGATCTCACGCAGGTCGTCTATGATTGTATCTGCCGGTGGCAAGGCCTTCGGAGCGTACAGTGTTGCCCCTTTTTCTTGAACTGGGCTGCTCTTACTCACTTGTCCCACACGCGTGCCCTATCGCAGCTCAAATTTGCGTTGAAGGATACATTACCTCCCTCCGACTCTACCATCATCTTCTACTACTTGCACGACCTCGTACTGCACTCGTATTTCTTGGGCCCTATCTCACGGCTTCTCTCGAGGATCCAACTGCCTGCTGTGATTGATTTTCGCGCAGAAATCAGATGCTGGCCTCATCCTACAATGAATGAATTTTCGTTCTTCTTGGATACTCTCTGGCGCTAATAACACCATGGAGCGACTCACATTCTTGCAAGAGCCATAGCGCTCGGAGGACGTTCATGGAGAGGCACCCGTCCAAGGTCTAAATGACTTGCGTCCCTGCACAGCATTCAGGAACCTGATCTACCTATCGGTTTGCATGGAGTGCGACGTGAATCTCACAGACAGCGGCCTGCATGCGCTGACGTCCTCGTGGCCTCACTTGAAGCACCTTCTTATCAATGAGGAATGGGGCTGGGGCACACCAGAGGGGGACCTGGGGGTCACGCCGAACGGACTTTCACAGCTCCTGCAGACGTGCCGTTCCCTTATCGAAGTTGCACTGGCTATTGACACACGGGGCTATACCCAATTCCCGTTGAACAAATCCTTCAAATGCCTTGGATTGACATTACCGCCCGCATTCTCCATCAACATCATTGACTCGATCATCGAAGGAGAGTCTGTTCGGGCCATGTCCAATTTCTTTGTTGGCCTCGATATTGTATCTTGCCCCAGTTTCACTGTTCGTTTCTGGACATCCCGGAGAGACGAACCACGGGATTCGTGGTTGTACAAAAAGCGTTGGAATGCGGTATTCAGACGGGCCAGAGATCCTGCCAATCAACGTTTCATTGATTTTGGGTATGTACTTTTTTGTCGTCTGGCTACATCCGAGTGAATTGTGTCTCTCCGACAGGGTTTCCACATGAGCTGTCATAAGAAAATTGCGACGCGGCCTCCACCAAAATCAGTGCGCCTGTTGCACGTTCTGATAGGGATGGTGGGAGGTCAGGGAAGAGCGGCTCGGTCCACGACACGTTCAGACAATCTTTTTATAGATGATCTGCCAATGAATACGATCTATTTATGGGGGGAGGGTTCGCATCGCTTTGTTACGAAAGTCCGGACAACCATACTCTTTCGGTGTGATTGCCGTTTACTTTGTCAATCTCCATTTACTTGTAGTGATTCTCGAGATCTTTATTGAGATAATAGGATCTTGCTACTTTCAATGCTAGTTAAATTTGTAAACTGGTGAGACAGACGACGCAAAGCGAGACATGATCTAACTAGGGATCCCAGGGATGCGGCAGACCATGCCTGTGGAACAGTATGTCTACGGCCCATCTCAGTCGATGAAATTGATGGCCGCCTTACGCTCACGGTCCGCGGATCTACCATTCCGTTCCCTTCGGCTCCATCATGTTTGTGGGCTATCGGGAAACCTTGCGTTGCGAAGTTATACACATACTACGTTATACACTGGCACCGGGGTACGTGCCAGGTGATCAGGCTGTTTCCGGGGTGGTCCAATTGTGGGAGGAGAGCCCCCCCTCGCTGTGTAAAGGTACGCACGTCGCAGAACAGCTTACCATCAGCAGACGGCCTCACATCTCTCTCTATTGGTGAGCGTCGAGGTGCGGAGCTAACGAACAAGGAGAGTTGGCTAGGTATATGTAAGTATAAGATATAGTGTGAACGATAGGATATCTTACCTCCAGTCGAGTATGAACGAGACGAGGAAAGGAATGTGGCGTGTGTGGTACATCACATGTAGTCCAAACCAAAAAAGGAAGGATAGAGTAAGTACTGCGAATGGACTGTGCTCCAACACTCTCGGCCAATCAAACTCTCGACCAAAATGAGTTCAAGAAGAGGAATCTATATCGAGTTGGCAACCTTCCTGTCTAGGCTCTCGCGCAAGACCAAAGGACAGTCATCGAATAGCACTGTGCTCAACACCCAGACGATCTGTTCACAAAACCGATGAGTGACCTCATAGTCGATCTCGATAAGAAGCCCCTCCTCGAGGTCCATTTACTGTGCGTAGCCCACGATATACCGCTGTGTAAA
>JBBPTW010000033.1:0-51838 GCA_038094575.1 Phylloporus cf. nigrescens | reverse complement strand
GACTAACCGGACTAAGATCACAAGCAGATTGACATGGAGCATAGAGGGATATCTTGAAGGACGATAGGGAATGCTGAAAGAATCCAGAAATGGCTTCTGCAAACGTAAGGAGCAGTCAGCTCCTACACCGTCACATTCCTGATGAGCATGAATAGGGGTGGCATCCTTTGAGCTCAAGGAAAAGTTGGCAGTGCAGCTGTACAATGTTGTAGTGAATCACAGGGTTGCAACACTTCTGGAAGATAAGGTGATTGCCTTGGGCACTATGTGTGCACAAATATGTATGTTGGTTGGGTCTGAGAGATGTTTGTGCATGTATGAAAGAAAGAATGGCAGCATGCAGTGCAGCACATGGGACATCATCAATTATCTTTGCCCTTGTTGAGTGTGGCCACCAGTAGGAGTTGGCATGGATGCTTTGTCATCACTGACAATGCAGTGGTGGATTTGGCAGGGTCACCACTTTTGCTACAGTGCCATTATCAATGATGCAGTGGTGGGATCGGCACAGATATGTCATTGTTGATGAGATGGTAGCAGGGCTGCTCCCAGCTCTGGAAACCATGAGTAAACAATATGCTGGTACAGATAGCATTCCTTTTTCAGTAAAACATTCTTGTGGTCTCAAGGTCTCATCACAAGGTGGTGGTGGTGTGTCACATACCAGGTAGATTGTATCATGTTTGGCATGATCAAGCATTCTGGGCAGGGTTTGAAATCTGGTCTCAGAGCTTCTTTGCTCCTTCTTCCCAGAAGGGTTCACTTGCAACATTGGGACACCATGCTCTTAATGGGCTGGGGTGGAATTTCCCCAAGGCACTCAGCTCAAGCCCTTGCCTGGCTTGCATTCAGTTTCCCACTGTGTTACTTCCCCTATTCATCCCACTTGCCATTCTGTGCAAATCTCCCCACCACATTCTTTTGAGCCCCACATGTTTGTCTGCCACCTTGGCCATGCTATAACAGCTTGCATCTTCTGCTCCTACCTTACCCTTTTGAACCCAAATGTTCATTTACTGCCCTTTTGGCCCATGAATGACAATAGCAAATGACATCACCACAACAAGTTCCTCATGCCACTGCCACTCATCCTTGAATCCAACACCATCCCACCACATGTTTTCGAGCACAATTGCTCTCTCATGTCTATGTCAACCAACACATTCATGTAATCTCACCACTATATCAGGGAAAATACACTACCTCTGCCCCACTGCCTCAGCCATGATGACAGATGCTGACCACACAGCAGCAGTGACCCTGCTGCCACCACCTCTGTCATCAATGATGACACATTTGTCCTGGCCCCATCACCATGCCAGCTCCCACCATGACATTGTCAGCGATGACTATGTGCCTGTGCTGACCCTACCAGACAATGCAGTGTGTGGCACTGTGACATAGTGAAGCACAAGTGGTGCCACAGTGCTTAGTCTTTGGATGAGTGAAGCCACATAATGCAGCATGACTTCTTACCTGTGTGCCCCCACCTCGTCCAAGTTGCTCATCCCTGCATTCTTCAGGCTCACCCCTGGACTCATCATTCTTTGCATCATTTGCCCATTTGTACATCATCTCCTGGTTATCCAGATGACTGTGGCCTAACCCTCCAAGCAATGGGACAATGAACTGATGACAAAGTGTGTGGCAAAGCCACCCATTGACTCAGTGTCACCAGCACATACCCTGAACACCTCTGGATGCATTCTGGTGCATTCAGATGTGCGGTGAGCCTTAATGGCTCAGATCTTTGTGACATCCCATGGTGAAAACAAGTCCAGTGGGGGAGCTGGCCATGGGCTGTATGGTTCATGCTGGCTTACAATGAGCCAGTAAGGGGAAGTTACCCTTTCCAGCTGTCCAACAAATTACTCCAGTTGACATGTAGAGGCTCAGCCCCTCTAGCAGTATTGGTGATTCCACCTGCAGCACTTCAAGCTGCAGATAAATGCTGCAAGGGTTCATGATCCCTCCTCACTCTCATACTCTGCCTGTGATCTGAGCCTCCCCTCCACTGCCTGGGGTCCTTATCTCCTCTGGAGCCATGACCTTTAGGTTAATGTCTTGGATCATGTTTTGCCTCCTACCCGCTGGATGTAGCTCTCCCACTCCTTCTATTTGGGGATCACAACTCACACTCACCAGCAGGATGGTGGCTTCTGTCCAGGGCCAGGAAGTGCTTCATGCTTTCACCCACCCCCCCCTCCCCCCCCCCCCCTGTCATGTAGCACAGATATGTTACCTAGGTAGTACATGCACGTGACTCCCCTCTGCTTCTATGGTTGCCCTCAGACAGCACCTCTGGTGATAACAGTCTTTCCAGTGACTGACCATGGTATCATGATGGTGACAACACACAATACTGTGGTTATGGCTGGCAATATAATATAGCTTCTCATAAAATTTAATCTATCAAACTATTTGATTAGCATTTTGAGTGTGATAGGTTGAGGTTCCATTGTTTGTGATATGTATATTGAAACACCATGATGGGTAATTTCATGCTATTAGCTTCATGGAAATGTGTGAAACCTCATGCATTCTTCAGTGAAACTATTAATGTACCATTAGTGAGTACTGTTATCTTTGAGCAACCCTACAAAATTTTCCAAGAATGTATCTGAGCATATCTTGAAATGGTATTTATCTATGCTTTCAAAGAATCTCACTTGGAGGCCCCTCTTCACCCCAGTGACAAAGTAAGAAAACTTTGAGTGTAAATCATCAGATATGACAGATAAATCAATGCTTGCCCATAGCCTTAGGGAGCTTTTGTTAGACAGGTTATTTTCTTCTTCCATCATTACGAGTGAAGATAACACATGCTTGATAAAGGCTTCCAGCTCATAATCTGCAGCCCAGAGGTTCTGTATGGTTCCACCACAAGCCTGCATAACCTCACTGCTGTTTTTGATTCTGCCACTTTTTAGACCATTAGAGCAATAAAAAGCATATTACTCACTGGAACATCTCCCATAGCATTTTACATTGGTCCCTTAATATACAACCCTTCAATCCCCAATCCAAGATGATTCAGTAGATTTCCCTGCCAATTACTATGCACTGCCATTGGCCCACCACTGTATACTTGGGAATAAGTTGCTAAAAAAACCAGGGCAAAGACTCACTCAGTTTACCTTGCTTTTTTAGCAACCTATTTGCTAGCTGGGGGTTCCAGCTCTTATGGACACCTGGTTTGGCTTGATATGAGGCCCTTCCTTCCTGCTTCAATATGTACTTTTCAGTGCTGATATAAGGAAGTCACCCAGTAGTGATAGTTATAGGGCAATGTGATTTGATGCGGCATGTGATGGCAGCTAGGTTCCTGATCATGGCTCTTTCCTTTGTATAGAGCATTTCATTGACTGGAGGACAAGGATATGGCTAGGAAAGTTTTCTTTGCTCATGTGGGGTAAAGAGTTGCTAAAGTAGCTTAGCAGATTAAAACAGCAACTTTTTAGATCAGACCCTGCCATAAATCTCTGGTTAGATCAATGCCACCAAAAATGACCTTAAATATTTCCATCAATCACCCCTGTGAACAGCTCCTCTGGATGACATCCTGAAAAATGCTGAATTTCATGAACACAGGTAGAATGCTGGCTTTTGGGTCTTGTTTGATCCAATGTCAAATTAGAAGCTAGAGCATTTCAGGCTAAATTCAGCCATAGCAAAAACCATGGGCTTACCAGCTCATCAGCATAAATGGGGGCATAGCCATCCTCTAGGGTTTCCAGGAAGGGGAGGGGGCTGGCCCTGTGAACAAACCCACAGATATCTTGGATCACCATCAACCCATCCACCTCCTTCTGTGTCAGGTTTGTGAGCACCCAGTGATGGAGAAGGCTCTCCAGGACCTCATCCTCTTCCTTTCAGCACCAGGAATTGAGAATGACCAGCATCAGCTCTTTTCTCAGGCCCATTACCTACCAAGCTGCTATAAACCAGCATTGTGGCTGATAAAATAAACAAGAATATAAACATTAACCTTATTTAGATGGCTGCTTCCTGGTTGCTGTGACCCTGCTTTCTACCCTCATGCACCCCAGGCTGAGGGTCACACCACCAGTCCCACTGTGGCTGCAAGCCAACCCCTGCATGCCCCATGCTAAGGACTGAACTGCTGGTCCCCTTGGGGCTGCAAGCCAGCTCCTTACCCTATTCCCATGTGCTTCAGGTTGAGAACTGAACTGCCGGTCCCCTTGGGGCTGCAAGCTAGCAGGCCACCCTGCCTACCCCAGGGCCCATATGCAAGCCTGCCACACAAGCTGTCATGCAAGGTACCATCAAGCTGAAGGCCCTTGGCCCACTAGGGGTGGCCTTTCACTGGTGAATGCGGTGTGCTACTACCCATGCCTATACCCCTTTTGCCCATGGGGCCCCTGAAGAGGGCCTGTGCCACCACATTATGAAGGTGATCAACAGCCCGCAAGCCTCTCTGTCTGGGCAAGGCTTTATCCCACTGTCTGTTCTCAAGCCACCTGCTTGTCCTTTAAGCCACCAACTTGTTTTTAACCACTCCCACTCATTTCAAGTGCCATTTGTTCACTTCCAACCCTGCTTGTATTCTTGACAACACCAGCTCATTTTTAATCCAACCCACTGATTTCAAACACTGGTAACTCGCTTTCAATCACCCTCAGTGCCACCAACTCATTTTGGACCTGGTGACCACTACTTTTCTCTCAGCTGGCGTGTTCTCAACACCACCAGCTTGTTTTCAACCTCAACCACTTGTTCTGAACACTGGGCATTCGTTTTCTACCCCACCAATGTGCCTTTGACATCCACTGTTGGCTTGTTTTCGACCCTACCTGGTGCTGGTTACCAATGCTGCCTGCTTATTTCAGCACCAGCCATTTATATTCCATCCTACCAGTTTGTGTTTAACCACATGTTGTCGATATCAGTACTTTGGCCTCACATACCTTGGCAATGCCAGTGCTACTGTGGTACCATCAGAGTGATCAGCTGAAGATGAAAAAATGGGTGAGGAGGAAGATGAAGAGATGGGTGGGGAAGTGAATGAATTCCAGTTTAGGCGTAAGCACCGTCAATTGTCAGCAAAGGTGCTTGGAGAAGAGGACCAACTAGGAGAAGACCAGAGCAATGGAGGGGGGTCAAATTTGCAAGTTAGAGAGCAAGGAAATAAGGCCAACATGAAACTGGACATGATAGAGCCTGCAGATCATGGCACACCTCAGAGAGACCTCCAAAAAAGGAGAAGAGACAAAGAAGGCAACTACAATGATGAGCACAATGGGCTCAAATGCTTATCAGAAGCTCAGGGAAGGTTGGTCACCAGTTCTCTCACAAGAGACAGAGATAAAGGTGAGCAAGGCTTCAAACATCAAATGTCAGCTATAGCAATTGTATTTTAGATCGAGTTGCCTGGTCTGCTCAGGCTATTACATCTTTGTAGAATACAGGTACTGATTCCCTTTGCTTCTGCCATGCTAGATGAGTGCCAATGCTTGATGGACAGATGTGCCCCTCCCAATAGATAAGATACAAGTATGCAGCTGCTGTAAAGACTTTGGGCTGCTGGCAAAATGCAAGTGGAGTAATTGCAGCAGTGCACTATGTGACTGGAAGTCCAACTTGCTCCCATGCATATGGAAAGTAAACAGCATTGAAGAGTTCATCTGCCCACCATGCATCCTCCAGAAAAATGCAACCCTGATGGTTTGTTTAGCAGAGAGCAGGCTTCCTAAAGTGCTAATGATTTTCCTAGTATGAGCATGTTTTCAAAGCAAAATATCTCAGTGGAGGGATAGTTATCTTGCCACTTGTTGTGCAAGCCATTCTAAGCCCATTATTGGACTTCTGTGATTTCCTCCATCACCATCTCCATGAATTTTACTATGGACATTTTAATCTGGTAATTTCATTTCCTCTTTTACTTCCATGGTCTCACAATCAACCTAGTTTGTATTTAACACCATCCCACTAGGACTGGGGAAAGGCATTCCTGCACCAACTCATGCACCCTCCAGCTGTGTCTCAAATTTGTTGCAGATAAAACATTCCTCACAATTGCTGGTTCTGATAGATAACCAAGGCAACTTGTCAGGTGTCCTCTTGAGTGAGTAGCCTAACGTTTGTGATGCTTTACTCAGTGCTTTCTAGCACCTTTGTCAGTTCATCTGAATATGCAGGTTTTATTCAAGTCCTTTGAATGTCAAGTATGGGAAATGTTGACAACAATGCAGGGTACCAGAGGCCTTATTTTACTTGCTCCATTGGCAGCTATACATGAAAAGGAAGGCTTCCAAAATAGCATTGTCCCTTTAGTTGAAAGGTGAGTAGGCCTGAATCACCATGATCTCCAAGGTCTGATATCTGCCTTTAGCAGCTGCTTTATCTTCGTTCTGTGTCTGCTGGTCACCTCAAATGACACCACAATTATCAAGCCATTTGTACAACAAGTTGCAGAAGAGGTGTTTATCAACAGACAGTCTGTTGAGTGAACGATACACAATGTTCTACCCATGTAGCCAGATATGCTCCCACACACGCCATTATTGCTTGCAACTAAAACATCAGGGAGTCAAGTTACCCACCACTATATCCTTTCTCCCTGTTTTGGGAATGTTTGGGATTTGTGGCACCCCTGCAGCAACCCAGCCTGTAAAGTGGGGCCTGAGAAAATTAGGGCTAGAACTCACCAGTGCAAGAAAGCCCTGGAGGTTGTTAGGTTTGACTGTCAAATATGTGGACATACATCCAGGTGGCTTCCTCAACCACATTTCCTACAACAGCTTCAACCAAAAAAGCTGCTCTTCTACCATCCATTTCCCTATCACATGATGATAAAAAGTACTCTTTGTCTGTGAAGTGGTTAGCCCCAGAAAAGCCAGGTTTGCGCTAGTTTGTACCTACTAGAGATGTGGGCATGGTTTTCTATCTAGGTGTGGTTATGTACATATAGACGTAAAGCTACAATTCATATCAGTTGCTCCTTGAAGCCACATAGGAACTCACACCCTCACTATCCTCTCTACAAGTCCAGAAGCTCCAAGTATGCTGCATAGCACATTGTACTGTCTTTATCCATAATCTTCACCATAACAATGACATGAGAAAAAAACAGGGCATGTGTACCTCAACATCTATTTACACAGCACTATACACTGAGCAACAAAACTGTTGCAATGTTAGCCATAGTTGTGAAGATTGGTTAATATCTTATGATACATTGATGCTGGACCCTCAAACCTAGATATCATTAGAAAGCCATGATAAAGGGCTTTCCAAAAATATATACATTGATTATGTAATTCTTTCTCAGTAACGAAATATTCAACAATTGATAACAGCTACTCATTGCAACAGTTTTGTTGCTGACTTAACAAAGTATCAAATTAATATGTTCTGTCATATTATTACATAATCAATTGGTCATGTGATGTACAACAAGTTCAACAAGGTACAAACAAGCCATAACACCACTCTTTTTCCACTTCCATTATCATAAAACCACTATTTCTTGATCAAATCAACCAAATCATTATTCTCTTGGATCTGGGTCAATCCACTTGTCAGATCTCTGTTGCTACTGGCCTAAACCACTCTACTGTCAGTAGAGTTAGGTCTAAACTTTATCCTGACCTTGTCAAGTTCACTGGTGATCATTCTTCCATCATAACTCCTACTGATATATGCCATACTATTTAGCTTATTGGAACTGGCAAGGCTGAAAATGCTGTCCAGGTGACTACTACTCTTCAGAATGTCAAGAACCAATCCATCTCTCCACAAACCATCTGCCATCACCTGAAGAAAGCTGGTATGAAGGCTGTGGTAAAGAAAAAATCCCCCCTTCTTACCAAGCATCATAGGAGAGCAAGAATGAACATTGCTCTTAGCCATAGGAACTGAACTATGGAGGACTGGAAGAGAGTTATATGGTCAAATGAGACCAAAATTAATCATATTGGGTCAGATGGCAAGAAGTGGGCATGGAAAAAAGCAGGAGAGGGCCTAAGTGATAGATTGGTAAGAGGAACAGTAAAGTATGAAGGAGGATTCTTGATGATGTGGGGGTGTATGACTTGGAAGGGTTTTGGGCTGGCTTGCAAAATTGATGATAAGATGGATACTGATCTCTACATATAGATTCTAAAAAATGAGCTTCATCAAACATTGGAGTTTTATGAAAAAACTCCAGAGGATATTATTTTCCAGCAGGATAATGACCTCAAACACACCAGTAGAAGGGCCAAGGAGTGGTTTTTTGAGCATGGATATGAGATAATGGTATAGCCTGCCCAATCTCCAGACCTCAAACCTATAGAACATCTGTGGTTTCTACTCAAAAGAAGACTAGTAGGGTATTCAGAGCCACCAAAGGAAATTATAGAACTTTGGGAGTATGTGCAGGTAGAGTGGAAGAAAATTGGAGTGGAGGAGTGTCAGAAGTTGATTGAAAGTATGCCTAGAAGGGTTGAAGAGGTAATCAAGACAAATGGAGGATACACCTCCTACTAGTCTTTGATAGCTTATATTCAGCAACAAAACTGTTGCAATGAGTAGCTGTCATCAATTGTTGAATATTTTGTTACTGAGAAATAATTACATAATCAATGTATATATGTTTGGAAAGCCCTTTATCATGGCTTTCTAATAATATTTAGGTTTGAGAGTCCAGTATCAATGTACCATGAGATATTAACCAATCTTTACAACTATGGCTAACATTGCAACGGTTTTGTTGCTCAGTGTATAACAGGACTCACCAACATGAATTACTCACCATGTGAAAGCAACACATTCTCCATTGTCATGTAGCTGATTATATCCATCTAAGGGGTCCTGATCTCCCCAAGCTGACAATGGACGCATACTATTTTCACAGATGAAAGGAGTAAAGGGCGCCACCATACCTCACATATGTCCTTGCTTGGTTCACCACAGTCAGCATCAGTACCCTGGCTATTCTTCTCCTGTGCCCTGCATTGTTGCACTCAGCTTCTTTAACCTGAGGGCGACACTCCAGTCTATGACCCACCTGGCCCCCAGCTTGTCATAGCTGTATGCACTGACACTGTGGTAGCCATTGAGATTCTGATGATGCCAGCTTTGGAGTATTGCTTCATCTGTTTGCATCGCCCAGCAAACTGCTATCTGTGCTCCAAAAGTTATTGGTGTTGATATTCTAGTGGTATCAGAGTTCCTCCCTCACTGTTATCTTGCCCTGTAATGTTCCATGGGAATGCCTCATGGAAAGTATCTGGAACACACGTGTGTGGACATTCCAGGAATACCATGCATTGAAGGTGGTACGATTCTACAACAAGGACTGGACACTATACATGGGTGATAATTGATATTCCAAATCACAAGAACTCACCCAAAATCATTGCTGAGATGGAGGAGGCAATGGGGATCTCTGCACAGGCCCTGATGGTACTTAGACCAGGGTTGGAAGACATACAAGAGAAGCTTCATCTGGCTTCAACTCAGTTCTCCACATGTATCAAAGACAAGGCTTATTTATTACTCAGAATATTCTCCCTGTTGATACCAGTTGTCTATGATGAAGGAGATAAAGTGCTTGGAAAGCTGCTAGCACAACTGCTGATGAGTTTGGGAGGTACGAGTATCCTGGCATGGAATGGGAAATCAAGGGGTTTCAACAGCTGCCTCCTGGCCAGGATTGCAGTGTTTAGTGAGCCACTGACATCACATGTTCCACCTACACTTCCAGATCATGAGATGGAGTCCACCATTGCTGGACTGCACAAGGCCATGATGGATCTTACTCTGGCAGAGAAGTTTTATAATCAACTGAACAAGCTTCCTGTACCAGTGTTCAATGGAAGGCAGATGAGGCTTCCATGCATTTCTTTCCAGCTGGGATCCATGGAGGTTTCTCAGAGTGGGCTGAGTTGTGTCTTTCAGGTGCAGGCAATTTCATTAGGAGTCGTGGAGATCAGGACTGAGGAAGACCTGTTGAGATTCAAGACCCTAATATGTCACATATCACACTCAAAGATCTGATGCAATACATGATAGCATGGGGGATTGTTGGTTGAGCCATGTCCTGCTTTAGACTTAGGGACAAGCTGTCTTATGGAGGTGCAAATGGTGCAATAGTGCACACACAAATATAGCTCTCTGTTTAGGTGGTCAACCTCCTAAACATATGTACATAGCAGATGCTGACAGACAACAAACTATATAGAGACAAGGCAGCTGAAGCTATATGGTCACAATGGCAATTGAGCACCTGCCCAGGTTTTGAATGAGTGCTTTGGACCCCACTGGTCCCAAGTGTACTGGGGATCTTGAATATTGAATGTCTTTGAGGGACATTTGCAAGGCAAGTGTTCATAGATGTCAGTAAACACCTTTTGGCAGTTTGAGAGTGCACAACAGTGTTGTCCACCACAAGTGGAACTGTCAAGAGCAAAGAGTTCAGAGTGCAGGGATTAGAGTTCCTGGATGAGCTTTACCTCACAGTGTGGCTGGTATCTCTATTTATCCTCTGGCATTTCTTCACATGCTTGTCTATCCAAACAAAATGCTTATAGCAGTGGTTGCACTTGGATTTCAGCTAGACAGGAGCAGTGAGTTAATTGACACCACTGGCCAAGCTTGCAACAAAGGGGCTTGCTGTGTCAATGTCTTTCTGCTGTCATTTTTGACCCAGAACAGGGCCTGAATGGTTCCCTATTTGCTTGAGTGATGAGCATTTTTGTGCTAAGCTGTTGAATGGAAATGCAAGTGGTTCCCTGGGCAATTTCAAATGATGCCCAGGACCACCCTTCAAATGCTCACAGATTTCTCAGTGATGGACAACAATGAGGTAATAAAGCAAGTCATACTTGGGGTATGACTTGGTCCCATAGGCAGGGCAAGGGCAAAGACTGGCATTGTCAATTAGATCAATGTGAGTATTGAGGTACCCATAGAATGTAGTTTCATCATGATACCTAGCAGAATATTTTAAAAACTTGTACAGTCAAGATCTTAGGAGAAGGGGATCACTTACTGGACCATTCTCTCAATAATGGGAAGTTGGTTGTCATGCACACACCATATGTAGAACATTGGGGCGAAAGCGATGCCATGCTCGATATAGCCATGGTATTTAGGGAATTCTCCTCTGAAACTGCTACCGACCTTGTATGCCATGCATCTGTCTGCCACGAGATAAAGAAAGATACCTTTTGATTTGACATCCATACATTTGTCCCTATGCCACAAGAACAGAGCAAAGAAGTCCTCATAATGTTCTTGACAGTGTACCTCCCATTCTAGGCCATCACCAGTGATGTCTTGGAACCTATGGCAAGGTGTATAAGCAGTGTGCCAAAATGAAAGTTGACTGATGTACCCACCATTTTGAACAAACATAGCAATAATGCACAATGGGGTGTTTCTGGATATTGACTGCATGGCAGTGGATGAGATGCTTTGGCCAGTCCTTTACACTGCCATCAAGGCATGGAGTGCCATTTGTATTGAGCCAGCCACAGGGCTGAGCATGGCAGGTGTGTTTCTCCACATGCCTGATGAACTCTTCCCAGGACATCCAAATTTTGCTGACTCAGGGCATTCAGCCCAAAGGCAGTGTAGAGCATGATACCCATCTTCCAGAGCTGTGTGCACTTCCTCTTCCTGCTTTAATGCAAAGCAGCAGTGGATGTGATGGGCCACCCCCCTTTTCATCACCTGGTGACTGGGTTAGAGAGGGATGAGCAAACAAAATCATTTGGGTCACATGTGGATCTTACATGCACAAGCGTTCACAAATGGAGCAGCAGTTTTCGACAGTTGGTGATTTCCCTGGGTAACATAAGGTGTGACAGGCATTTGAAAGATCCAAGAACGATTGACAAATCCATAGGAATATATCAAGTAGGTCAGCATCAGCAACATCACCATAGAGATCAGCAACCAACTGGTCTACATAGCTAAAGGGCCTGGGGGTGGGAGGAACATTGGCCAAGATCCCAAAGGGCAGATCCAGTGCATTTCCAGGAGACATGTGGGCCTTGTCCAGAATGGCTGTCACTTGTGGCCTTTTATATCTGGTAAGCTGTTCATTCCCAACTGTAGATACCATTCCCATCTCCACAGGAGGATGGAGTTTCTATTGGTGGGGGAAACAGATATCAGCACAGCTTTGTATGGTATTAACAAGGATGGCTCATCGCACTCTCTCTGAGCTATCAGGGAGTGAAATGCTGGGCTCTTGACTCACAGAAGAGAGCCCTTAATTTCCAAGTGACTATCACACTATGTTCTTGCATCACATCCTTGTGTGAGATGTTGGAGTCAACTGGATACAAGGATTGAGTGGCAAGCTGTTGAACAAGTCTAGCATCACTGCTTGCAATAAGACATGCTTACATGCATCTCATGTTCCTTTTCGTGCAGCTCTATCAGGCTGGGGTCCACATATATACTTATGATCTGCTCTAGGCAGAGCTTTACAGAAGCATCTGGGTCTGCTCCTTTTGACATGCTCTTTGCCATCTACAAGAGTCCATCCAGGGTGAGTTCCAGGCTCTGGAGTTATATTGGCAGACTGACCATGATAAGTGTGAGATGCTCTGTGCTTTGCACCCCTGTCAGGGCACCCTGTAGATCCACATGCACCATCATACTCTTGTAGCTGTGCTATGGTTGGCTCAGTCCAAAACTAATCACTGGGGTCTGTGTAGCTCACCTTGTATGTCTTTGACTGTGGTGCATGTGCCATCATCTTTTCACATTGCTTGGCACTGATAGTCAAGTCATTTGCTATGAGGTTTGATGTCCCACGACAGATGTCATAGGGCTGCACATCCACTAGAAACCCACCAATCAAGGTCTGACCCATCACACTATATGATGGAGGAAATACACCAGGAAAGCCATTCAACCAGCTAAAGTACTGAAGGTGGTGGCATGCTGTGCCATAGTTCATTGCACCATCTTTGGATATTATCCACCCCTTGCTTGCCCTCTCCTCCCTCCTGAGTACAGCAAGGTCATGCTTGGATTTGTGCACCTGCAGGGTGTACATTGAGGTTGGTGCAATCTTTGAAGAGACAACATCTTCGGGCTGGGTGACATCCTCCCAAACCTGATCCCCAGTGAAAAATGGTTATCCAGATATCCACTAGAATAATAAGAAATAGATGGACAAGTGACAAAAGTACAACTAGGATATTTGAATATCAACCGGAGTAGGTTGGTATTTTGCAAAAGTGTATACAAAATGTACCCAAATAAACTAGCTTCCATTCATAGTCTTACCTCTTGATAACAATCAATTTCACTACATCTCAGTAGCCTTTTGTACTTCCTCTGTCCCTACTGTGAATAGATATATAATACATCCAGGAAATGCTATGTTCTTCAAGCCTTCTTCTGAACAACCCCTTGATGCCAGACCAGGACTGGTGGTGCATTTGTCACGGGTTCTGCAAGGGATAATGAAAACAACTAGGGTTAGAACAAACATGGTATTGACATCTACAACAGGCTGACGAGAACAAAAAACAAGCTATACATCAGCACACTTCCATGCCCAAATCCAGGCTGCTATTGTAGCGTCTTCGAATGGATTACCTGTGTGACAATCTTGGCCAGATGAAGATGGGGAAGAGAATTTAATTTGGCCATCAAATCACTCACATGTAGAGGAATTGCAGGTAAGCTATTGTCCTCCCAAAGAACTACTAGTAACATGAACCTGGCCAGCCAAGTAGAGATTATAATTCTGGCTCAAACAGATGTACCCAGTGTGATGAGAATGGTACCAGTGGTTGCTTTCCAGATGGGAATGGTCAGCTCAGTGGAGATGAGGGTCACTTTCCAGACAGTGATGGTTGGTGTGATGAGGACAATGGTTGCTTTTTAGACAATGATGGACAGCTCGGTGGAGATGAGGGTCACTTTCCAGACGGTGATGGTCGGTGTGATGAAGACAACAGTCACTTTCTAGACAATGATGGTTAGCTTGGTGAAGACAAGGGTCACTTTTCAGATGGTGATGGTTGGCATGATAAAGACAATGGTTGCTTTCCAGATGGAGATAGTCAGCATGGTCAAGATGTCAGAGACAATAATGGTTATTGTCCTGGAAACCCCCTCCTTCAACTCAATCTGTCTGAGCTCGAGGAAAGTGCCCAGCTTGACAACCTTAGATGTTATATGCAGTTCATTCAAAGTCTGCACAATGCGACATTGGATGATGGGACTGGCCTAGCTAGAGAGGCACTTTTACGTCTTTGAAATCCCCCACAAATGACTCCTAAGATCATGGACCCCCTCATTGAGCTAGTGATCTCTATGTTTCTTGCACTGGAACACAGCTCACAAGATACCTATGAGACAATCCATCATGCCATCAAGAAGTGTTTCCCTGGCTCTGCAATAATGTCATTCTATCACACAAAAAAACAACTTGCTCAGCTCTCTGGTGTTGAGGCCATCACAAACAATGCACATGCCCAAAACTGCATAGCATTTATGGGCCCATTTGCTGATCTTGATCAGTGCTCTGATTGTGACAAGCCTCAATATGATCAGGTCCAGATAGAGTGCTCTCAAGAACATAAGAGAGTTTCTCACACTATGTTCACTATGATCCCTATTGGTCCACAACTTCAAGCTCTCTATCATAATCCTAAGACAGCATAGAAGCTGCAATATCGCAATGAGCACACTGAGGAAATCCTCAATGAGCTTGAGGATAATGATGATCTTGTCAAGAAGTACAATGACATCCTAACAGGGAGTGCATACCTAGATGCAGTTAGATCTGGTGCTATCTCAAAACACAACCCACTTCTCATTTTTTCAATTAATGGTGCACAACTCTATGAGAAAAAACAATCTGACTGTTGGATTTACATCTGGATCATTCTTGAACACTCCCTGGATGAGTGGTACAAAAAGAAGAAGGTTCTTCCTGCAGCTATCATTCCAAGACCCAACAAGCTGAAATATATCCAGTTCTTTCTTTATCCTGGATTCCATCACCTTTACTTCAATCTGAGGGTCTTTCTATCTGGAATGCTTCCCTTGACAAGCTGTCTCTCTTGCATCCATTCTTTTTTTTGGCTTGTAGAGATGGCCCTGGATTAATTTGTGCAAGCAACTTGGTTGGGCACTCAGGCAAAGTTGGTTGTCACATGTGGTGCCCCTTCAAAGGACAATACAAGCCACATGGTTCTTAATACTACCCCATTCTTCTCAAGCCTAGTAACTACAATGTTTGCGGCTGTACATATGGTAATCTTAGCTCATATGGTATCAAGACCAGAACATCTGCTGATTACATCACAAACCTTCAGTATTTAATGTCCTTGCCAAACCAGTCATAATTTGAAAAATGTCATCTTGAGATAGGGATTGTTGGACCAAGCATTCTTCTTGGACTACAACCATGCCATATGCTTGGCGTTTCCGAGTGTTTTTCCTCCATGATCATGCACTACACTGGTGCAAATATGGTCTCACTCTTCATTGACCTCTGGCACAGAACAGTTAATTGCGAGGCTATAGATAACTGAAACAACTGGGATTGAAGGGTCCTTGTTGGCCAGATGTGGAAGAAACACAGGTGTTCTGTTGCTATATACAAAGAGCATCTCCCTGGCTGTTTCAATATTACTCCTTACAATCCAGCTGAAAAAATGAACTCATTCTACAAAGCAGCCGAGTTCATGACCTGGGTCTATTACCTTTGCCCAGCACTACTCCATGAGACCCTTCCAATGCCTCACTGGTGCAATTTTTGCAAGTTTGTTGTCACTCTCCATATCATGATGCAATACAATATTCACCCTGCAGAGGTCACACAGGCTTGCAAGTTTGAAGAGTTATATTACCAATGCCAACCTGACCACACTCATTTTGTTTGACCATGTGTTCATCTCACAAACCACTGTGTGATTGAAGTTACTTGTATAGGCACACCAATTTGCTTATCACAATGGACCATGGAATGCACAATTGGAAACCTGACATGTGAAATTCAGCAACCATCAGATCCATTTTCAAACCTTGCTCAGCAAGGTATCAGAAGGTGTCAAGTAAATGCCCTCAAAGCAATTTACCCCCAATTTGACCTATCTGAGAGCTCTCTACCATGTGGGTCTGAGGATATCAACAATGGCTATGTTCTACTCTGCAAGCAAGACCATTACCCCATCCAAGGATCTGTAAACAAATAGGATGCAATATCCCATTTTCTTCATGAGAGGCCAGTGCTGGCAAAATTCTATTGCTAGGGCTGTCTTCGTCTACCAAATGATCAAGTGGGGTGCTCAGCTTGGGTTAAAAAGCAGTGACATGCTGAAGATCTCTATATCTCATACCATGTTATGATATGGATATTTTATTACTACTTATACATTTTCACTAATCTATTTGTAGATAAGACTTAGAAACAGTCACCATGCAGCTGAAGTACAGTATTACACTCAGCTAGCTGTTTCCCATGATGACAGGAATTGGACTTTTAAAAACATTGCATGTGTCCATTTATTTAGCAACTTCAACCACAAACTTGATGATTTTTCATATGGCATTCTCAAAGTATGCACATTTCTTGGAGAGGTGAGTCTCACATATATTCCAATCAACAACATACTTTCTGTGGTTGGAATGGTACCCTATAAGAGAAGACTACCAGCAGAAGACTGGTTCTTTGTTGTGGATAAGAGTAATATGAAGATTATATCAGACTCAAATGGAGATCAGGTCAACAACGAAGCAGACAATGGCCTGGGAGAAGAGGGCATAGAGAACATGTACACTTAAATATGAGCAAGAAACATTTGATTTGCTGCATGTGACAATATACATGTAGAAGTATTGTACAACAATGTTTGCTATGCACTCAGACAGTCATGGTCTCTCCTTTCACCTCAGGAACAGCTTTGATGGCAACAGGGAGTGTCTTGAGCTGGTGAAACACACAGGTGGGCCTATTGCTCAAGACTTCACAAAATCCACATGGCCAAGCAGGAGGCCACTGTATATCATCCTCACCAAAGAGCTTTATGTTATCCAGCTTCTTAACATTATTCTCAATACCTTTGAGACAAACTGAAATTGCTTGAATAACCACCTGGTTTGTGTCTGAGCAAGTCTGATGGGACCTAAACAACTTAGAATGTGCAAAGAGTGAGATAAAGAACCTACATGTTGGTAAGGTCAACAAAGATAGTTCCAGCATGTTCCTTGTCACAAAGAAGCTTCCTACCCACTAAAAAGTGTGAAATATAGTGCATATATGCAGAGTAAATTATGTTGAGCATACTGCCTGTCTGTATCTCATCATTTGAATCATTGTCATTAAGCCAGATGTACTTCTTCATGTCTTTCAACTGAAGGATAAACTTCTGTAGTGAGTTAAGTCAGAGTAATTACAGCATGTGATATGTAGTAGCACTTATGATCATCCCTGGCTGATCTGGAGTGTAATGAAGTACATATGTCAGCCAGCTGGCAAGGAGGTTGTCAACATCAAGGATCACAGTGTTGTCACTTGATGTTGTGGTAACAAGAGGGCATGCTGCTGGGTGGGTGAAGTTGAACTTTGAATTCATGATATGGGGCATTGTGAGACAGTGGTAGTTCGTGTGCAAGAGAAAGATAGGATAGTACATGCATAAATATAGAAAGTGAGTCTCATGCATTGCAGGCTGCATCTTTCATACCTTGTACTCTTACATCCACCTTCTGCATCCATATGCTCCATGGTACCATGGATATCAACATGTCCTTACCAAATACTCAAGATCCCTCTATTTTTATGAAGTACTTCGATGTTTCCCCTGATATAATTCCAATGCTGGAAATTGGTCCCCACACTCCTTTGCAGCCTCAACAGGTACATGTATGATCCTAAATGATCTTCTGAACCAGATGGATAGTACCACCTACCAGCAATATGAACAACAGGTCCCTCAGCACACTCATTTTCAGTTTCAACATGCTCAAGAAATCCAGAACCAGGTATGTACTCAATTATAGATAATTGTCTGATCTATACAGACAGTGGTCACCAGCAATATGAACAACGGAACATACAACATGCTCACACCATGCCCCAGAACATACCAAACAAGGTACCCACTCAATTATATCATCTGATCTATGTGAACAGCTCTTGGTATCAATATGAACAGCGGATCTTAGCTCTCCAAAAAGCAAATGAAAGGCTATAAACTGAAAATGCTGCCCTCCTCGCATTCAAGATCAATTATGAGTAAGTTTCTTTTTTTTCACACATACATGCAGTCACTTGCACATACCTATGTTCCAGGGAGGCATTCAAGTGCCTTGCATCAGCACTTCAATTGCCAGATGATCCAACTGTACCTCAACTAATCAAAGTGGATGTCATAGTCAATGACTCGAAGGAAGATATGCCCTTGAAGTCTAGCTCAAAGCAAACAAAGAGAAAGGCCCTCATTCCACCCTTCTATCAGGAAGACTTTCCAAATGTGTGCTTCTGGACTTGAAAAGCATTCAAGACATGGGAGAAGAAGAGTTCTGAGGCACAAGAAGAAGATTAAAGGTCATTCCCATTCTTTGAAGATGCAGAAGGCAAGCCACTGGTGGAGAGAATGGAGAGCAACATCTTGTTCAAGATGTACCATATCTGGAAGGGTTTCAAGGATCATGGTATCACTCCTCTTAAATGGGGAGTAGCCTCAGATGCTATTAGGAATGAATTTTATGCTGAAGTCATTACAGATTTCCCAGAGATAGACCTATGTGCGAGCAACTGGAAGATGGAGCTGATGGCTACTCAACAATACCCTTCCTGGACTCAAACATACATGAAAGGCTCCAAAGAGTCTACCAAGTATCCCAATGTGAAGTTAGAAGATGACAACACTGGACCTAACCCAAAACAAATCAAGACCTCTAAGGTGACTTTCTCCAATGGCTCTTCTAGTGAGTCTGGCAATGAGAATGCCTCCCTGCCCCAGCCTATGTCCAATGCATCTCTGAACAACAAGGATGCCTGTGCATCACTACTTTCTGGAGTCTTTGATGTGCCATCTGATAAGAACAAAGCCAGATCATCCAACCTTACTTCAGATTTGTCCTTCATAGATAACAAAGCCAGCTTAGCTTATCCTAACTCTGATGTGACTTCTGGTAATGGTAAAGCTAGCTCTGAGTCATCTGAGCCTATCTCAGATGCATCTTTTGGGAATAATGATCCAGAATCTCTCATGAAGACAGTGGACAGTAGTGCTGGTTTGCCAGTTTGTACCCCTAGAACCAAAGTTCCAGATGCCGACACCCTCAACATCACCATATCCAACAATGCCTCACTCTTGGTAAAAGCTCAAGTAGCTGTAAAGGAGAATATAAGCAAAGTCAATCAACCTTCCAATGCACCAGGGGGAGAGGTCCAAGTCCCAGCTAATGAGGTGAAGTTATTCCTATCTGTGCTGAGCAACCTGATCCATATTACTTGAACCCCTGATAGATGAACACTTCTAAGAGTGTGACTATCACTGATGGAACAGATAAGCCCAAGCCAAAGTCATCTGTTCTGACCTTGAAGAATCCACTATAAGTTTCTCACATATTCAAGAACCAACATTTATGTTCATATTCATACAGAGCAATGCTATTAAAAGAGAAACACTTGGAAGCTAAGAACTTGCTCCAATCTGGAGAGTCATTGACAGTTGTCAACCAAACAAAGATGCCAGAGAAGGCTACTGAACCCAGCATCATGATCTCAGACACTTCAAAATCAGTCAGTATTGCTGCAACAGGATCAAAGAATGTGACAACAAATATGTGGAGGCCATGGAATGCAAGAATAGGACGGTGTGTAGCCTGGCTTAGTATGACATCCATGCTGATGATTGATTGCTCTTTACAGTACATTGTGCACATATTGATAGATTAAACAGATCAATGCCTCTAGAACTGAAAACAGTTTTGCTTTGTACTGGAAAGGTCTCAGTCTGGAGAAAAAAAAAAGATATGATGTGTGCTTGGCAGCATTCTAATGACTAAGTTCATTTCAATAGCAATACAAACAAGAGTGTGTTTGTCTGATCAGTACATTATCCTCAGGCTACCATGGTGTGTTCTCCACTGACTATCTATGGACTTAGATTACAAAAAAGAAATGGGTCGGATTCACAACAGAAGTCATCAACATACTTGCAATTGGGACACTCTATTAAGTATACACTACAAGACTTCAAGTTACACAGAGGAACAGCAAGAGGGTGCAGGAATCATACTGTAGCAGATGAAAACCACAGTGGTATAGAAGTGAGGATCAGGGTAGGTGAACAGCAGTGGTATAGGAGTGGCAATTGGGGTAGACGAACAACAGGGTATGGAAATGGTGGGGTATGGAAGCAGGAATGAGGGTAGATGAGTAGAACAAGGGGATGGATTATGATATATGGGAGTAGCAAAGTGTCCATATGCAATCAAATGGATTCAAGTATATTCAGATCAACAAGCATAGCTAAATCAAGGATTTCAGTAAGTGGACAATGGATTCAGGTATATTCCAGTCGATGAGCATAGCTAAAACAATGGTTCTGGTAGATACAAATAGCAGTGGTCAATGGATTCAAGTATATTCAGGTCAATGAGCATAGATAAAACAACAGTTCTGGTAGATATGAATAGTAGCAGTCGATGGATTCAAGTACATTTGAGTTGATGAACATAGATGAAACAACGGTTCTGGTAGATACAAATAGCAGCAGTTGATGGATTCAAGTATATTCAGGTTGATAAACATAGATAAAACAAAGATTTCAGTAGATATGAATAGCAGCAGTCAACACATCTTGTTTGACCACTCAAATATATTCTGTCTACCATTTCTGCCATTTGTATATTTCTGTCAATGGCCTCAATTTTACTCGCTTTCTGTTGATATCTGGATAACCATTTTTCACTGGGCCTGATCCTGCAGGCCCAGGGATAGTAGTGGCATCACTGGACAGTATGTGCGATCCAGTTCATATTTGGAGAAGAGAAAGAATGTCTTTGAAAACAATTTGACGTCATGACCACCCTTGAGCAATCAGGTGGTTACATGAAAGCCTACAAATGGCTTTGACAGTTCATCCTTGTTGGGGAACACAAGGACCTCAATGTCTTTCCATCTGAGGTAATCATTCGAATCATGGTAGCAGTTTGATTCAACTACAGCTCCAATCTGCTTTGCAGAGATGGAGAGCAACATGGTCAACACAACCATCTGGAGTCACATCCGGTTTGTTCAGAAGTGTTTGGCATCCATGTAATACAAGTCCACAAGTTTTCATATGTCAGCTGGACTTGCAAAGTGTTTTGCTCAATAGGCAGTAGAGAGCTTGATGCATGTTTGCAGCCCTGGCAAGGTGAGATAGGAATCAATTTGAGCTTGGGTGTCCTTGGTGATGGTGATGCTGCCCTCCTAAGAGAAGATGGAATAGAGCATCCACACATAGCTTGAAACAGTACCCACTGTTGGGAACTCAGAGAGTTGTCCCTGTAGCATGAGTGCAAGAAAACAGACAAACACCTTGAGCATGCCTACAAAGGTGTTTAACAATGGTCCAAAAGGAGCAAGGTGATGTACCCACTGAGGGTGTTGGCATCCCTGGCAAGATACCCAACTTTACCTCTGGGTCCTTTGAGTCTGTAGTGAACTTGACCCACAGTCCACGGATGTGCTTGTAGATGTGCTGCATGGGTGGCTGGATCAACCTGATTGATGGGCTCTCTGAATGCTGGCCATTGAGCCATGCCTGATGGTCCTCATTGCCCATGAGGTGTTCTTGCAAGGTCTGCTCGTCATTTCGGCAGGGCTTAGTGAGGAGGATCATGAATAAAGGGGGGGATGGGGACAAGAATAAAGAGATGGGACAAGCAGTGTTGAGAGCAAAGGGGGGGGGACACTTATACTGTTGGACCTGATGCAAGTGTATAACTGTGATCCCAGCCCCAACAAGTTCCTGATCACCCCAAGGATGTGCAGTTGTGTAGTTGCAATGGCACATGGTGTGTGATTTCTTACCAGAACACCGCGCATGCATGTGCCTTTGGGGATGCATGTGATTCCATGCATGTGTGCCTTAGGGGGGGGAGGGGACTGACATTCTGGACCTAGGGTTATCTTCACAGGGCACCCTGGGATATAAAAACCCACCTGTTCTTCCCCCTTTTTGTCGTCTCCCCTCTCTCTCTCTTTCTCTCCTTGACATTTACTGCTTGTGGTTGGGTGAGCCTACATGCCTTGAGTCTGTGTGCACATGCACGCATGCATGCACACAGAGAAGATGCACATGTTGGTGCCCCTCCCTGCCCACAAACATGTCATGATGGGGGATGGTGCCATCGTCGATATTGACACTGACCTATCAGCCCTGCAGGACACGTGACTCAGTGTACTCATATCACACCCAAGCAGGTTTGGAAGGTACATCTTTTTAGTCTCTTGCAATGCATCGTGTCAACATGCTGATGGCCCATGATAAACACCTTCTTTAAGACAAGACTGTTGGTTGCCACTGTGTACATATACTTGTTGCTTAGTCAGAGTAGCTTTTTTTCTTCTTTTTTTTCCCTTTTTAGTGATGCCCTTATTGATCCAGCACATATGAGACACCCATCCACATGCAAGTCACTATTGCAGTTGTGTGGCTTAGAAGGCCTCTTTGGTTTTGACAATGACAGGCACACCACCATCTATACTGTTGCCTATGATTCCACCCATCATACTTTGTTGTGCTGCACGTTTTTCATGTTCCAGTGATCACACTTTGTCACACACGTGGATGCTCTTCCAACATGGCCATGATGACATCAAGATATGAGGATCCATGATCAGCTTTAGATTGGTATCAGCTGCTGGTGGTGCTTTTGCTGCCATCCCCAATTATGCATGGTATGCCTTTGAGGCTCCCAAGTTTTCTGCATCCACACCACAGCCATGCTGTACACCACCTGGCAGGCAGTTTGCCAACAAGGTCCTCACCTCCATCTCTGTTACCTACCTCCTCTGGAGAGTCCTCTTTGATGGCTACCCCATCTTAGGCTAGCCAGTGAACACAATGCGATTATGCTTGTTGTTCCTTGTGGGACAAGTTTGCAGTTGGATTCAACATCTTTTTCGTTTCTTATTGGGTCAAACTAGGGGTTGGTTTGACATGTGGACATGGGGGCAACTCAGTGAGTCTAGTTGTGTATCAAAAAGGCGCTTGCTGATGGCATCTCTTGAAACAGCCAAGCACTTCTCTGCAAGGCCCATGCAATCAACCCAGGGAATTGCAATGTCAGTCAGTATTGAATCTAGAAATACCACGTGATAGGCTAACAAGGCATTTGGGACACCTGCCGTGCATAATTACCTGATCACCAAGCCTCTTTGCTGCAATGCCTTATTATCCTTGAATGACAAGGTCTTTATGCTCTCTTTTCCAACTGCTGCTGAAGTGGAAGGGGGTGCATATGTGGTCGGGATCAAACCACCTTGGCCAATATGTGTCCTATATTAATGAAGCCACCACCAAGATACCTTGGTCATTACTGAGGATAGTTTGGAAAACTTGTCAATTCTTGACAATGACATTGATGAGCTGACAATGTTGATGACTGTCCTCAGTGGCTGAACCAAACCCTTTTACAATGAGTAGCAGACATGGCACAGATCTCGGAACCAAGCTCAAGGAGCTGGCACACCATACTATCCTCGTTGCACATTGCATACCTCTTTGTAATTCTTTGCAATGGGTCCTCCAAAGTATCCGTGACATCCCATCTATAATTAGTTCCTCCTGCACTCCACTTCACACAGATCTATTGTCCCTCCTGCACCTAGCAACAGCACTACAATTTGTTGGAAAATGTGTTGCAGACCCATCCACAGAGGGTGATTTCTAATGGCTCTCTGATCAAACTCATTGTGGTGCAATGTCAGAGATGATCCCCTGGAAACCAACATCCTTGCTCTGCTTTGGTGAGGAAATGGTGTTTGAGGTCCTTGATGAGTGACTTTGTGGGTTTCATAGAATCTCTTGACCATTTCATCAACTTGTCATAGAAAGGGCTCCAGTCAAGGACTGGCACACATGGGTTACGATTGAAATGTTGACACTCTGACCAAGCCATCATCAGTGCCGAGCTACATCCACTCTCAAACACCTGGGGCTTTCAAGTTTGGCACTTCAAGTTTTAAGCCGCACTCCCAAGTGTTTTGATACACCACGCCTTTGATACAAAACATGGCAACTCTTGTGAACCTTGCTGATATGAGCAAAGATCTTGAGGTGCTTGCTAACTTGCTCACCAAACTCTCTGTCAATTCTTTTGATATTGACCTTCATGTCTAGTATACCAACCTGGCCCGCTCTCTCAATATTGAACTGCAAGTTCTCATAGCTCAAGAAATGGCTGCCAGTTATCTTGCAGTCACGTTCAGAGGCAGACTACCTGTATGTGTGACTTGGAGGGTTTCCTATTGAAATGTATTTGTTAAGTGGCTGTTACAGCTATTTCCATTTTACAAAAGCATATTGAATTCTTGGTGCATATTTTACAATGCTTGAGGTGCCACCAGAAGAGTCAGGGCACCTCTTGTTCACCACATGGACGTGTGATACCATTTCAGGGGTTGTCTTTAAAGGTACTGAGCACCTTGCAAAAATAATAGTCTCCCTAGTGCAATATGGGGTAATCTGATGGTTGGCTGGAAGAGCCAGTGTCTCTGGGAGTTGCAAAGAGATTGGAAGCTTGAGATGATCAAAGCAGCTTCTCTGACTGAAAGGTATGTGTCACTTTCTCTGAAGTCTATATAACATGCAGTGCTTATCATGAGCAATAGTCTCAAACTTGTTCAATACCTTAAGCAACCCCATCTTGAATGCCTCCAGCAATCACATGCAGGTCCATTATAGCAGCTATTCAACTCTATTTGCTCTGGCTCATGCTTTATGCTCAAAGGTCACAAGAATATCTATCAGTCGTTTTCCTCATTCACCACAGCATATAAAGCTGGCTACAATGTACAAATAACTGCTTGTCTCTGCTTCTAAGCTGCATTCCCATACAGTCAAGGCATACAATCAGTGTGAAACTACAGAGCTTTCCCTTGTAAGTAATCATTCTATGAAGTCACTTCTCTCTATCTAATGTATCTCCTGCTTGCAGACATCCCTTGATGCATATATGGGTTTTTCATGGGATTATTCCAAGTGGTTGATTTCTAAGGCTGCAAAACTTCATATCACCAGTAAGGGGAATGCAGAGCAAATGTTGCACACACTTTTGGTGGAGTACATTGATTCTTTGGTGCATGAAAGCAGCCCTGTTTGCTATTGATTGACTGACATGTATTTTCATTCCAGTCAGTGAGGACGAGAAATAGATCAAAGTGATCTAGTGCATATGGTTAAACACACAACAAGAAGTATACCTGGCTCAGGTAAAGTATAGGCACAGTATGTCCATCATCTGGTATGCCACGCCTGAGTGAGCCATTCATTTACAGCTGACGTGGTGTTGCAGGAACAGATAACAGAAGCAGATGCAGAGGATTCATCGATAAATGGTAGCGAATTAGTGTCTGGTATTTTTGTGATCCATGGAATTTTCAACATATTTTCTTATCATTTGCACAGGTGCCTACCAGCATGCACTTTTCACAAATCTCTTCAGCAAAATAATTCCAAAGGGGCCTGACCTGGATCCTGGTCAAATTGTGCTATTGGTTCTTGCTCATGCTGGGGCAGAGCAACAGGCGATTGAAGCTGGAAACGATGACAAGAATACTTTTAGCACATTAGTCAAGGTTGTAGAGGAAGATATTGTGATAGTAAGACAAGGTAGGTTGTGGTAATGGGAATCAGATTTGACTGTTTTGACATACCTTCTAGTATCAAAGACAGGAAACTCATGATTCAGGCTGGAGAAGTTTCTTCCTGAGCTGGTGTGTTTTTTCTTTGAACCTTTTATAAGGTGGCTAATAGTTGTATATGCAGTATCAGAGTGCAGAGGTTGTATATGGTGCTATTGCTATTTGGGCATCTGCTACTGCACACTACAAGTCCAGCTGGGTTGCTTACACTAAGGTCCTCATGTGAACATTTGCCCAAGCCTTTCACCTGGCTCATCAACATTCACATATGAATTTCACAGCCAGATGGGTTAGCATCATGCCACCTGATCCAACTTTCAAGATATTAATACTAAAAATCTGGATTATTGGATCTACTTGACCTCTAGTGTTATTCTCACAATGCTGCCTCTTGGGTAGGCCAGACTGCCTGTGCTGCCTGTTACTGTCTTGCAGGGCACCAATACTTGAAGAACCTATAGCATGGGTACTTGGTTGAGTGTATTGGACATTGGCTCTTTGTATTGTGTTGTATGATGAGTCATGTTGAGCATGGATGTGTGAGTTGTAAAGAGAGCTGTATGGGATGATGCCAGGGTTTAAAGAGTGGGAATGATGATCTGGCTTGGCAGCAGTAGAGTGATTGAAGTCAGATTCCGAACTGGATGGGTCAGAAAAGGACTGGGTATAATAGTCAAAATTGGAGTGGTAGCTAAGGGGGTCATTGTCTTCAGGTGTGATATGGTTGGGGATGGGGCCAGCAACATGCTCATTCACCCTGAATGAGTAACAGTGTGCACAAGGAGGTTTGTTGCAGGTGTATGTTGCCAACAAATGTACTGTGGGGATTCTGTGGGTTCACACACTACAACAAAGCAGTAGAGCACCTGAGCCTTGTGATACAAGATTGAGCACATCATACGGATTCTTATGAGTGCCATGGTCTTTATTGGGACCTTGTCAGAGCCAGTATATGATGTTGATCATGACGACCAGCACAAGACAGATGGAGAGGGGAAGAAGAGGGCATTGTGCCTTTAAATCACATTCACAGCCTTGTGAGTACTGATTCAAATACATCCCATTTCTGACAGTATCATGCTTAGCATCTGACAAAAGAATGAGGCATCATCAATGTACCTCAACGTGATGATGGGAAATCATGTATTCTTGGTTTGATCTGTAGAGACGACAGACATGCAGCACCAAACTTGTCCACAAAGTAAAGGGGTGTGGGCTAATGATCAAGTCAGTCAAGGTCGCCTTGAAAGTGGCAGGAGATGGATGTTACCTTAAGAATATGGGCAAACACAACAGCAAAGGAATTTGATGTCTATATGTCACAAAATGCATTAAAACTATTAGAGAGGAATAATGCACACCTTTTCTCCACTAGAGGTTTGAGATGTTTTCCAGTTCTTCTTATTGGTCAGGATAGTGTGACGACAACAGTACTTCATTTTGTATGAATCAATAACTCAATCCAGATGCAATGTGGGCTGGGCACTCCATGCTTGGCCTGCATCTTCTGTTTCAATATCCACTACAACTAACTAGCCAAACCTGCTAAGGGTGATCTTTCTGTTGGTGTTCCTGAAGAGAGGTTTATGGGGGGGAGATGTGATCATTCAAAAAAGGCTTATGGAAGGCTGTTTTGCAACCTTCATCTCACTGGAAAGGGGAGGGTGCTCATCACCAGAAATTTGGATTTCTTGTTCATTCAACACACCCCACTTTTGATCGTTAACAAGATGAGCAGGTGGTCTTTGTAGTGCTACTTTTCATCGATGAAGGATATTTGATAAAGATGAGATAGGGTGATGAACAGAGGGACTCATGTGTGAATGACTTGAATTATTTACTGCCACCCCCGGATCTGTATCATATACCACAGCATCTTCACCATTACGCTATACATGGTGGGGGAGTTGCAGAGTCCAAAATACATGACTAGGGGTTCAAACAAGCTATGATGGCAGATAAAAGTGGCCTTCCACTTGTCTCCATACTTAATGCAGACATTGTTGTATCCCCATCTAAGATCCATTTTAGTGAACATCTTTGTGCCTCTGAGCTTGTGAACAAGGTGTGAGATGAGTGGCAAAGGGTAATTGTTTTTGATAGTTCCCTCATTGAGGTAACAGTAATCCTGTACCATTTGCTTCCAGCTGTCTTTCTTTGGCATAAAAAAGACTGGACTGGTTTGTTCTGATTTAGAGGGATGAATATATCCTTTCTTTAGCTAATCATCAATGAAGGCTAACACTTCCTCCTGTTTCTGTGAAGATAAGCATACCAATTATCTTTTCTTAGGTACAAAGTCTTCTTTTAGATCTATTGCATGATCCCATGGTTTCCTGATGGGTATCCACTCTGACTTTCTCTTGGAGAAGATATTAATGTATTTATGGAACTGAGGTGGTACCATTTTTTCCGGAGTCATCTCAATCTTGGTTTCCATGGGTTGTGTTTTTAATGTGGCATAAATATCATACTGGTTAGGTTCTGAAAGGTTGCAATACTATTTGGGGCACTGAGTTATGGTGACCTCCCCTGTAGTTCAATCCACAGTAGGATTGTGCATCCAGAGCCACATGTATCTGAGAATAAATGAATTCTTGCCAAGGTCCATAACTTCTGCTGTGATGCATTCATGGTGTCCTTTGAACTCTATTACCAGTTCTGCAGCATGGGTGATCTTTCCAGCTGAGTTTGTACTACTGTCCACATTGAAGACCAGTATTGGCTTTTCTAATTTAAAGAGTAGGATGTTCCTGGCATCTGCCCATGATTTGTTAATAAAAACAGTATTGGCTCTGCTATCGAGTAGTGCTTCTGATATGAAGAATGGGGCATATCTATTCTTCGCTGGCCTTAGCCTTATTTTTAGGTTTATTGCCTGTTTAGGCAATATTGTCCTGACTAGGGTGTTTTCTGGGAGTACAGGGTAGTGGTTTTTGGTTAAAGAGAAATTAAGCCCAGGTGTAACCCCCCTGATGAGCCAACTATCAAGGTTGGACCCCTCTGTGGACAAATTTAAAATAGATATTATGGATTTGGTGTCTGATTGTTCATCCTCCAACTCAATCAGAAGGCATGCATAGTGATTAATAGAAGCCCTCTCCTACCCTGCACCAGGTTTGGGTGAAATTAAAAATCTGACTTGCAAGCCTCAGTGATGGCTTCATAGTCTTTGAACCATGCTTGTGCCTCGTCAAGTTCCATCCCTTGAATGTGGTTGGTCCAGTGGCCTGGCCATGTGCCTCATTGTGACTTATTAGCCTTGGGTTTAACGTCCCCCTGAGACAGACTGTTGTCAGAGTTGAGTTTAATGTCATCCTGGGACATTTCCTTAATAAAGGCTTGACCATTCCAATTAAGGTCCTTACCCTGATAAGCAGCCCAGACATTCCTGCACTGTCCCTGCCTGTTTCTGTTTTGGGGCAGGGTTCCTTTAAACATTTTGCACCCTTTCCTGTGACCTCCTTCATGGAATTTGCAATCTGGGCACTACACTCTTGGTTTCAGACATTCAGACAACCCATGTCTGTCCATTGCAGCATCTGGCACCTGTGCATAGCATATCCATGTCCATAGCATTGAATCCCTTGTGGGGGCCCAGGCCATCTGTTGGCCTCCCTTGTTGGCAACACCAGCCTTCATACAGTGAGATGCAAAAGTGTTCCAATAACTAATATCAACATAGTGCATGCAGTGCACCACAACATCCCATGGGAATTCTGCTTAGCTATAGTGAGACAAATACATGTACACAATCTTGGCTACCTACCAGTCCTTGGGTCATATGATTTCACCTACAAATAGCTCAGATATAGCCATTTCAAATCAGTAACTACATTGGAACAGTTTTGCACCTTTAGTTATGAATGGAGTATTTGATATATATTAGTACTTGGTATAGCCTCCTTTGACTTTCAGCACTGCTTCAACCCTCCTAGGCATACTCTCAATCAATCCCTGACACACCACAGCTGGTATCTTCTCCCACTCCTCTTGAATTCTCCTCCACAACTCCTCTATTCCTTCAGGGGGGTGCTCAAGCTCTGCAAGCCTTCTTTTTAGATAACTCCAAAGGTGTTCTATGAGGTTTAGGTCAGGAGACTGTGCAGGCCACTCCATTACTCTAAATTCCTCCTCATCTAGCCACCCCTTGATCTTCTTGCACTTGTGCTTGGAATCATTATCCTGCTAAAAAATGACATCAGGAGAATTAAAATCATAAAACTCCATGGAATTCATGAGTTCATCCTTCAAAATTTGAAGGTAAAGGTCACCATCCATCCTGCCATTAATCTTGGCAGCATATCCAATCCCATCCCAGCCCATACAGCCCCATAACATCAAGGAACCTCCTCCAAACTTAATGGTTCCTTGGACTAACCTATCATTAAGCCCCTCCCCTGGCTTTTTCCATGCCCATTTGCACCCATCTGACTCAAGGCAATTAATTTTGGTCTCATCAGACCAAATTACCTGCTTCCAGTCCTGTACAGTCCAATCTCTATGGCCATAGGCAAAGTCTAACCAAGCCTTGCAATGTTTGACAGAAAGTAGAGGGCATTTGCACTTGACTATAGCTTTCATACCAGCCTTTTTCAAGTGACAGTGTACAGTAAAAGGGTGGAGAGACTGGTTGGTGAAATTGGAAAGGCTCTTGGTCATCTGGACTGCATTTTCTACCTTATTACTAGAGATAAAATAAATAGCATGTCAAATATTGGTAGAGGAAAGCTTGGTTGAATGACCTCCAATAGACTTTTGGAGGTTAGAATGCTCCATGGAATGTAGTCTAGAGATGGTAGCAATGCCAACACCTGTGCTGAAGGCAATAGAGTGAATGGAATGACCATCATCAAGATGAGAGAGGATAAGGTTCTTTTGAGTAGTAGAGAGAGATCACATGATGGTGGTGGTTAAAAGTCAAGAAGCATGAGAACATTTTCAGACTCAGACATTGTGATAATATGTATTCTATTGTTTGTAGTACAAAATACAAGCAAATATCCCATTATTTCATTGTTAATACAAAAAGGTACAAAACTGTTCCAATATAGTTACTGATTTAAAATGGCTATATCTCAGTTATTTGTAGGTGAAATCACATGAACCAAGGACTGGTAGGTAGCCAAGATTGTGTACATGTATTTGTCTCACTATAGCTAAGAAGAATTCCCACGGGGTGTTGTGGTGCACTGCATGCCCTATGTTGACATTAGTTATTGGAACACTTTTGTACCTTACTGTATATCTGAGCAATTGTTTGTGGGCTCCTAGCTCTTGGAGTTGAGATTTGAGTTCCTTTAAACTTGTAATGCATCCTGATTTGAAGACAATCTTTTTGATTAAGTTAGGGTTGGTGCCTTTTTCTAGCAGCTCAACCAATTGGCCTTTCTTATAGCCAGCCAGGGCCTCATAGGTTTCAAACCTAGTGAGGAAGCTCTCTAGTGACCCTGTGCCTTGGCGGAGGGACTGTATGGCCTTCCAGTTCCACTCCTGTTTGTTGGAGGACTGGAATTGGGCAGTGATGAGAGTCTCAAATGCGTCCCAGCTCAGATACTCCCCTTTTACCATTCTCATTAATTGGGACTGGGTGAAGGTCCCTGCATTGCCTCCTTCCATTCTAATTAGCACTGCCTGCACCCCATTGGAGCCTGCTAGCACAGTTGGGTTTACCTGCTGCCAGATCAGTACATGTGTCCACCATTCTTTGAAGATATGATCCTGTGTTCCACTGAACTTGCTGGAGTCTGAAATGGTCTTATTTAGTTTGACCTTCTGCAAGAAGTCTGCAGGGCCTGTGCTCAATTCCAAAGCCTGAGGGATAGTGGCCAGCTGTTGATTGAGTTCATTAAGATTATCCTGCAGGAAGTCCTTCTCCAACTGCAGCCTGGTTAGAGTGTCCACCTGCACGTTTATTATGATGGACTGTTTTTCAATTTGGGAATGCACACACTCTAGGTAAAACATAAGCTACATAGCGAGTTCTGCCACTTCTGAGTTCCCATGGAGTGCAGCTCCACTCAATGCAGCAAGCATCTCTTTGGGCAGCATGAAGGCTGATCCTGATCCTTCTTCTGACATATTGTTTTTCTAAGTTTTAAGGGGGGGTAAGAGTAAGATCCTTAGTTTTACTTGTTTGCTATTGCTTCATCTGCCCAAGCATTGATGGCCTGCTGCTATGTAGTATCCTCAACATCTAGCATCAAGCAGAGGATTCTAACTTGAATTCAGTACTTAGCAGGCCAAGGATAGTTGGAAAGCCTCTCAAAGACTTTGTAGAGGATATAGAGAGTGATAAGAGTGAACATGAAGGTTTCGGAAAACTCAATGGACATATGGCTTCTTGTTCTAATGCGTTCCTTTAAACATGGTAAAGGGTCTGCAACAAGAATAAAGCAAATTCTATTCTTCCTAACAGTACTACTTCAGCTTCTTCAGCGAGTACCTAGGTCTGAGCTCAATTCTGCTAAAGCCTTCAGGTTCACCACCTCTAGATCTTCTGATTTCCTTATAATAGTGGCAGCATTTGGGTGCTCTTCATGCTAGCACCGGTTCTTCCTGCTCCTTTTGTTTTATCCTTATGACTCCTGACCACTCGTCTCCAAAAGTAATCAGTCCCCTAAAGACTTTTGTAAGGATACCAGTCTCCTGCAATCCCTCCCTTTCTAGTTCCTGCCAATAGGGGGGAAGCATGCTCACACTATGGCAGAGGTAACAGATACTCTCCACCTGTGTCATTGGAGTCGTACTCTGGATCTGTTATTGTGCTCTCCTGGCTGAAAGAAGAGGGGAGGCAGGTGTGAAATGCTTCTAGGGGAAGACCTCCTCTGAGAATCTCTTCTAACCCCTGAAGGAAAGAGTTGGTGGATGAGGCCAAAGAATTTACTAAAGACCTTGAGGGCCTTGCTACTCCTAACTTCTGGTTTTCTCCCCACCAGAGGTTTTCTACTAAGGGAGGTACTATAGAGACCTCGTAATCTGTGAGTGGCACAGGCTTGAGCAATCTTCTGATGAAGACAGGCTGTGGGGGGTGAGAGTGTAGTGGAGCGCATAGAGCACTAGTCACTGGATTGAGCTAGTGTTGACTATGTAGTACGAAGTGGAGGTGACACACTTGTGGGTGGTTAAGTGGTAGATAGGGAATCATAGGTAGTCTGATTCTAATATAATGACTTCAGCAAAGGAGTGTTTCAGAAGAAGCAACCAGCAGTCTACCTTGGTTGTAAAGAGAAAAAGGAAAAGGAGTTTTAAGTCTATTGTTCCTCTGTTGAAAAACAAGAACAAGAGAACCAGACTGGGGGCTCCAGTTGGGCTCTGGGGGTTTATATACTATCTAGGGATTTGTACATGTGTGGTTCTATTTGTACATGTTATATACCATAAAGAGTAAATGACAGTGTCTATCAGATAAGTCACTGTGAGTCATGTTGAAGGCAGTGAAGATAAGGAATATGAAATAAAAGGCTGTCCATGTGGCAGCACTGGTATGCATAGCCTTGTGATGGAGATTAATAGATAAGAGGGATGAGAGGTGAGTCATAAGGGTATAGCCATGTGGCATATCAAATAGAAGAGAAGCATAGCACAGGGTGGCAGAACAGTCCTGTGGTGGTGGGAGATTAAAGAAGAGAGGCATGACAGGGATCAATAGATAAGGGTAGTGAGTCATATGAATCGTTAGATCTCATTTATCCATCTGAGAATAAGTCACATGATTATGGCTGTGTCATGGTGACTGTCTGAAGTCATGGATGTTATGGTAATAATGAATGACTCATCTAGAGTTGTTGAAATGGCTAAGTGCATCTAGCACTAGGAAAAGAGTTTGGTGGCTGTAACAGTGGGCCTTCTTGTAGTCAGTTAGGACATCCTTGGTGTTTCCCAGGTTCCTTTCCAGTTCCCAGGAATTGTCAGATGATAGATAGCCTTGCCATTTGATCAAGAACTCTCTTCTGGCAGGAGATTCCCTGTGGCACAAGATTGCTTCTACTTCAAAATGTTCCTCACCAGTGATCAGATTGGAGGAGGAAGAAGGAAAGGTCTTGCCATGTATGTCATTCTCTTTGTAGGAGGTGAGAAGGGAGGCATGAAAGGTGTTGTGGATTCTCCAGGAATAAAAAAGATGAAGTTTAAAAGTGATCAGAAATAGTTTCTCTGAGATAGTGAAGAGGCCTTCTCATTTGGGAGTGAATTTGGGATTGGGAATAGTTCTTTGAAGGTTTTGAGCCTCTAGCTAGACCTTATCCCCTTTTTTCAGGGTAGGGAGAGTGTGCTGGAAATGGACCTTCATGGTTTGTTGAGCAAGGGCAAGGGCTTTGCTTCTAGCTGTGGAAATAAGTTTAATGTGGTTTTCCACCATAGGGATGTTTACATCAGAGATGATGGTAGATAGGGGGTAGAGTTTATAGCCCATCATGAGGAAGAAGGGGGATAGATTGGTAACAGAATGAGGATGGTGATTGTGGATAAACTCCACTTGGATAATGTGATCTGTTCAGGTTCCAGGGTGGTTTCCATAGAAGATTCGAAGATAGGTCTTGACTTCCTGGTTTACTCATTCAGTTTCACCATCAGTTTGGGGGTGGTAGGCAGTAGATGGGGACAGGTCATATTTGAGGAGGTGACCAAGCTCTTTGGCAAAGGCAGAGGCAAATTGTGGGCCTTGGTCAGAGATAATCTTGTTGTATAGTCCAAACTGTTTGAACACTTTGTTGAAAAAGAGTAGAGCAACTCCTTTAGTAGAAACACTTTTTTGGTAGGGTAGAGAATTACCCCCTTTGTAAGGCCATGGTCAACCACAACCAGAAGAATATCAAAGCTGGAAGATAAGGGAAGGTTAGTGATGAGATCATAGGAGATCTGCTGGAAAGGTCAATTGGTAGAAGAGGGGATGGGGAACAATTGAGTATGGGTAGGGTACATGTTGACTTTGTTCTGCTGGCATGAAGCACATCCATCAACATATTTTCATATGAAGGTAGTCAGTCCTGGCCACCAGAATTCTGAGGAAACCAGCTGTTGAGTTTTTAGAAAGCCAGGGTATCCTGCAGATGGCTGGTCATTGTGTTTTTCCACCACAATCTTGCAAAGATCATCATTTGGGGGGACATAGACTCGTTCTTAATAGGTAAGAATCCCATTAGTGAAGTTCCAGTCAAAGAGGTGAGAGCGAAATTTAAAGGGTAACCTCTTCATTGCTTGGAGTGCCTTCTGGACCAGGGGATTAGTCAGCAGAGAGTTAGACAGTTTCTTTTGCAGGGTGGAATCAATAAGGTGTACAAAGATGGAAGAGAGGAGGAGTGTGATGCCTTTGTTGTCCTGGTCTTCAGAGGGTAGGAGATCTGGTTATCTAAAGAGGGCATCTGATTCCCCTATGGTTTTTCCAGGAATATGATTGATTTGAAGGTTGAAGTCTGCCAGGTGCAGCAGCCAGTGAGCCTGTCATCTGTTGAGCTTCTGAGGTTGTTGAAAGTAAGTTAAGTTTTTGTGGTCAGTCTAGACTTGGACCAGAAAAGAGAAACCATGAAGATATTGTCTCCAGGCTTTTAAAGCATGAAGAATAGCTAGGAGTTTCCTATCATGGATATCATAATTTTGCTCAGCAGGAAGGAAGGTTTGTGAAAGGTAGCCACACAGGTGACAATCTCCATTAACATTCTGCTGGAAGAGGATTGCTCCAGAGGCATGTTTCAAGGCATTAGTGGTCAGAGCAAAGGGCTTGCAAATATCAGGAAAGGATATTACTGGTTCAAACAGAAAGAGTTGCTTGAGAAAATCAAAGGCTGTTTGACAGAGGGGGGTCCATTTCCAGGGTATGTCTTTCTTGATTAAGTTCAGTAAGGGTTAGGCAACATTAGAATAATAAGGGATAAATTGTTGATAGAAATTGGCAAACATTAGGAAGGAGTACACATCTCTGACCTTTTGAGGAATGGGCCAATCTGAGATCTCTTTAAGTTTGGTGGAGTTTATGGCAATCTGTTCAGGTTGGATGACCATTTCAAGGTAGTTTACTTTGAATACTCTGAATTCACACTTTTCTAGTCTAAGGTATAGGTCCAGCTTCTTCATCCACTGAAGAACTCATTTGGTTCATTCCTCATGGGTTGCTCTATCTGGGGAGAAGATTAAAAGATCATCCATGTAGATGACTAACCACTCTATAGCTATCATATCCAGAAAGGAGTTATTTATGAAGTATTGAAAGGTGGGAGGGGAGTTGGTGAGTCCAAAGAACATGATGGTAGGTTCATAGAGTCCTTTCTGGGTAATAAATGCCACTTTCCATTGATCTCCATCCTGAATGCAAACATTGTTATATCCCCATCATACATTGAATTTGATGAAGACCTTGGTATCTTTTAGTTTGTTCACAAGGTCAGAAATAATGGGAAGGGAGTAGCCATCTTGGATGGTGTGTTCGTTTAAGTAGTGGTAGTCCTGATAAGGTTAAAGCTTGCCATCCTTCTTTTTAACAAAGAAAAAGGAAGATATCTGGGGAGAAGAGGAGGAGCAAATCTTTCCTGCTTTAAGGTTTTCTTCAATAAAGTCCTCAGTGGTCTATTTCTCATTAGGGGATAAGGGATAGATCTTGAATATCTTAGGAATAAATGACTCTTTTAAGTTGATGGAGTAGTCATACAGCCTGTCTGGGGGAATGTGGTTGGTAAACTCCTTCAAAAAGACTGAGATGAATTCCAAATACTCTGGGGGTAGGACCACCTGTTTCTTGGTTGAGTTTGAGGCTAGTTCAGTTGAGATGGTGGTTTTTCTTATTATATCCTATAATCTGGAGGTGAAGGGAAAGAACTGGAAGAAACAAGAAGCAGACTTCTGGATGCAATTGAGAGAATAAAATCAGTATGCTCTTCTGGTAAAGACTTGGGGAGTTTCACATCCAAGATAGGCCAGGATGTGGCTTTGAGATGGGTGAGAACAGATAACAGGTTGCCTTGCCTCCAGTTTCTCCTTCAATGTTGGCTTGCTGTCTGCCAGGTATTGATAGTAAAGGGTGGTCAATTGATCTAGGGATTTGTTAATGAAGATGGTTCTTTATTTTTAATCTATTCTGGGGTTGGTTTCTTGAAATCATGGGATTTCTAGCAAGATGTTTTCTTGTTCTAGGTGCATGACATGGAAGATTACTTTTTGTATGACAGAAGTGACCTTGATGTAAAGATGGGTGATGTATTTTACTTCCCCCTTCTTACTAATAGAGTGATCTGCATTTTGGACAGTGAAAGGTTTGGGGAGTCATGTTAGGGGGAGCCAGTTCCTTTTGGTAAAGTCCCAGTTAATACAAGAGATGTCTGCCCCACTATCAAGTAGGGTAGAAGAGTCAATGGCTTTTAGGGTTTCAGAAGGAACAATAACCTAAGCAGGGACAATCAAGGCATTCATCTCATTCAAGGCTATGGTTATAGGAAAACATGTCACAGAAGGGGAAGGTTCTTGCATTGAAGAAGGCCTCCCAGCTAAAAATCCTCTTTATCTTCTTCATCCATTAGTGCAGGTAAGTCTTCTTCTTTCTCCTGCTCCACCTCTTTTACCTTTTTTTCAACTTTCTTGTCAAAGGTCTTCTTTACCAGCCCATGGTTAGGCCAGTCCCTGGCCAGGCCAGGCTTTCCACACATAAAGCAGAGTCCTTTTTTCATATAGAGCCCTTTTTGTTCATATGAGAGGTGGTCTATATTCATAGCATTGGGGTCCTTTCTATTCCCAGGAGAGGGTTGATAAGGGCAGGGTGTTAAAAGACAAGATTTGGGGGAGTGTTTGTCAAGATGATTAAATTGGACCTGAAAGAACTCAGCCTTCTGATACCAAGTGTTAATCTTGTCAGGAACTGTGTCCAGGAAGTAGATTCAAGTGGTGAGTTGAGAGAAGAGTCCCTTGATAAAGAAGTGAATGACTACAGCATCACTGTTAATTTCACTGGTATGTAGTGCCACCTTGAACTCATTGATATACTCCAGAACCTTTCTTCTTTCCTGTTGAAGGTTCTCCAAAGTATCCAGTTCCTTTGCTTTCTGATCAGTGGGTTGAAAGGATTTTATCGCTTCTTTAGTAAATTTCACAAAGGAAGGGAACTTGTTATTGTTAAAAGCATCTTGAGTGAAGGAAGAGCTCCAAGAAAGGGCAGGTCCCTTTTTCATGAAGGAAAGGGTGAAGACTACTTGTTTCTTATCTATATTATAGATGAATTTGTTGATAACAAGGTAGAGTCAAATGGATTGGAGCCAGGGGGCAAAGATCTCCTCTTTTCCATCATAGTTCTCTGAAAGGCCAAGGCAAAGTTCTTTTGGAGTGGTGGTTGTCATGGGGGCAGGAGGAGGCAGTACAACAGGAGTAGGAGGTTTCTTTCAAGAGGGAGAGGGCAAGGAGGGATTCTGGAAGAGATTCACCCAAGGATGGGCCAGAGTTCTTGGTTCAAAGGGGTGGGGAAGTGACTAGGCAGTGCTCAGTTTGATGGAGAGAAAGCTTAGTCTTTTGTTATGCTTCAACCAGGTAGGTCAGAGCATAGACTTGAACAGAAGTTTTTGATCTCAATGGAAGAAGTTCTATAATGCCCTATCCAGGAGGTGAGTCAATGAAGTGAAGTTTCTGAGTGAAGAGGGGTCTATTCCAAGTAGACTAAGCTTGGAGTTATATGGGAGCACTGCTTGGTTTATATACTCTTCTATTAGGAATAAAAAACAGGGGGGAAACCATGGGAATGTACCAGTGTGAAACAAGATCAAGATATCAATCAGCAGAACAATAGAACTGAGACAGAGAGCACTGGAAAAGATGGTAGTTAGGGAAGACATCATGATGATGATGAAGGGCTGAGTATGTGCCATTAATGTGGAGATTAGTGTCCAGGAAACAAGAAACAACTTCAGAAAGTGAATAGGTGAGGATGGCCATAGACTGGAGGTAGAGGATGCAAGGTCCAGTAAAGAGAGAGAACAAGAATACTCTTGTTGAGATCAAGTGAGGTTCACTTGGAGCTTTGTGGGGCTTTGTGGGGAGTAATTGGGACTCTGTGGGGCCTATTGAGGGCCCTCTGTCCCCTGCTGTATTCATGGGTTTATATACTACAGTACAGGGGGCTATGCTACAGCTTATCATTCCCTTGGGACTCTTCATTTAGAATCCCTCCTAGTCACATTGACTAGGTCTGACATCTTATAACTAGTTTCCTTAGTAACAGGCTATACTACATGAATAACTCTTTGTGACTCTTGCAGGCTATGCAGAGGAGCCATTGGGGCTATGCTTTCTGGTTTGAAAACAATAGCATTGCCATTCACTAGTTCCTGAAAGGGGTACAAGTGATATATAGCAAAAAGGCTATGTTTGCCCAAATTGAGCTACAGTGCCTTTCCAGAGAGCTGTGTATGAGTAGTAAGCAGGTCACATAATAGGAGATCTTGGTCATGTGATGCCTCTGTAGGAGATGGGTGGCTGTGCATCTACAATGTTCTAAAATACAAGATAAAAGTTACCAAAGGTTATTAACCTTGGTAGTTAAAAGGTAGTAGAAAGATGAATCTATATCTCAAAAAGTTAGAAGGTAGGATCTTTGAAAGATTAATGGTAGTTAGTCCATAGTATAAGCTTTCTTAAGAATAGAGATAGTAACTGGCTAGATAGATAGAAGTTGGGGAATGAGAATAGGAAGTGGAAGGGATAAAATAATCATGGTTGGTGAAATGTCTGGCTTGACTTAGCACAATTTCATTTTCATGCAGGTCAATGGCCATCATTCCCTGCAGCCACAGAGCCTGGTGAGAGCAGATCATCTCCAGGACACCCAGAGAACCTCTAGATTTGTTTCTATCACCCTTCAGAAAACTCAAGCATGGAATAGGTTGATCACTGACACAATAGCCTTTTGCAATGGTGAAGAAAATCTTTTTTCCTTGTACTTTGGTGCAGGCTGGGCCTTCAGTAGTGCAACTTATGACACAACCCCACATACCTATCCATACTATCAAGGCCTAGAGGTATTCCATCAATCTCTCTTTAATTTTTCTCAACAGCACCATCATGATCTTTTATTCTCTCTCACTATCAACATGCAGGAACACTTCTGGATGAATTGTACCCATGATCTCCAGATGCAACATATAGCTCACCTTCCTATGACAAGAACATTCAACATGTTCTATGATGCACATTGCTGATAGAAGTACTGGAAAAGTCTTTCTGACTCTATTCACCACTCTTGTTGCCTTCTTCAAAAACTAATGCATAACCATCTAGATAACATCTCACAAAGCACTATCAGAGATGTTCTTGCTGGAAGAGACCAGGGAAGAGAATGTCAAAAAGCTGCAGTAGAAGGAGAAGCACGTCAATAGCTTTGCTGAAGCTATTGATAAGTACCTTTTATTACCAGTTCCTTTTCTTTTTCCTTTACCTCAAGGATGTCCTCATTTGCTAAATTGTGATTATGGTGATGATTCTTATAGCTCTTTTCTTGCACTTAATAGTAAGATTCCTAAAAAATCTTTGTTTTTACCTTACTTTCCATGCCTCTAAGACCACAGGAGAACCAATGCCCTCATGGTATTGTGAAACAGAAACAATTGGATTGATAACAAAACCAGAATAGAATTGTTATTGAACTGAACTATGATATAGCAGGAAAAAGTTTATAAACCATAAAACTCATCACTCTACTTATTGGTAAATGTGCCAACCATGGTATAAAGGTTTTGCTACACCAGCAGGAACAGGAACTCCAGTAATAAGTATAGAAGGAGTAATTTCAGAGATCATCAGACCAGCGACATTAGTTGTCCCAGTCATTTCATTTATTTTTAATATGAAACCTTTTTGTTCAATATCTTATATACTTGACAATATGCTGACCAATGATCTTTTTGGAATAGATTCTAAATGGCTCTTCCTGAAACCTCCTTCAAAGTAGACCAATCTACTCTTATCCATGTTCCAATGCTTTCTGGTACCAAAGACTATGTCATCTGGTCTGTTTGCATGAAGGGAGTCCTTCTTTCCCATTCAGCTTGGAGTATCATCTCCAGTACCACAACATGGTTAAACCTACAAACTCAACCACCAGCAATTCCTATCATAGAGAATGACAAGCAGAAGAAATTTGTCATGCTTGACCTACAAATCTGTGGGATAATTGATACCACCCTTGCCAACTCACTCCAGTCCCTCATAAACTATGACCTGGATCCTGCAAACAACTATCCATTAGTTGCCAAAAGACTCTGAGATCACCTTTTCTCATTGTTTGGAACCACTGGACTTCCTAGACAGTTTTGACTCTTTCACAGGATCTCCAGAATGAATGTTCAGGAGTGATCTGCTGCCAAAGATTTAAACAACATCCAGTCACACTTTGATCAATTAGTGCAAGCTGGACTTGATCTTCCAGACTCTTTTAAGGCAATGTTCATACTATCACACCTTTCCGACTCATACTTCTCCCTTTCCTCTACCATCATCCAAATTACTGCCACCACCAACTTTACAACAGAGCTGGTAATTTCTAAAATATTAGCTGAAGTTGATCTTTGTTCCACAAGAGGGCCCCTAGCATCCCACATCTCAGCACACACTACCAAAAGAGCTGCTACAATCAAGAAGGGACCATCTGCTCAGCAGAACTGGTCACACCAGTGACAAGCTAGACCTTCTAATCAAGGCAACTCTGGTCAGACTTCACAGTTGAAGAAACCAAATGCTAAGGAAAAAAAATGTTCTTCATTTCAAAAGAATAAGGAACAGTGGCTTTGCCAACAAGACACTAAAGAAAAAAAGAAAGCAAATGAAGTCGAAGGCATTGCCAATGCTGTTGAACTTCCCTCCTCTTTCAACCTCCAATGAAGTGGGAACAGTTTCATCCTGATGAAAGATATCAAAGAAGATCCTTGTTCTAGATTTGCAGATCATCTTGAGAAGGATTACAACATGGACAATGGTATAAATACTGACCTGGCTAGTCAGCCCTTTTGAGCCCACTCCTTCTGGTCTTTCCCTGCCAGATCAAGTATAGTCTGGGAAGAAAAAGATAAACAAAGATAAAAAGAAGAATAAATCTCTTATAATTTCTTTGGGAGGATTAGCATCAAGTCAAGGGAATTTAGATGATATTTCTCTCATCAACTCATTCATATCAGAGAAACAGGTAACATCTTTACCAGCTGTCTTATACCCTAAGCTAAGGGAAAAACTCCCTAGTTATTCCAGAATGGACAACAGTGTCATGTATTGCAATAAGGAAATTAACTTGACTTTCACACTCACATGGTAGGAATCCTTGAATCATCCAAAGATTCAATATTTCAGTCTCAACACTGGATAATTAATAGTGAATACACAAATCACTTAACATCTTTTAAAGATAATTTTATTCATTTAAATAAACAAGAAGTGACTGCCACTGTTGCAAATGGACAAACTATGTTGATGTATGGACCAGGGAAACCAGTGTCATAAAAGGAAAAACTCTCATATTGAATGAAGTATGGTATACTTCAAAAGTGCACCACCAGTTGCTATCTATACCTTCTTTAACAAAAAACATATATAAATGTGAGATTATAAAAAATAAATCAAATATCTGGAACTCCAAGGGAGACCTTGTGATACAGGCTACTACTTTATTGCCAGGTAACAATTTTCACTGGTTTCAGTCAACAAAAATCATACCCAGTGTCAAGGCCAACTCCCTTGAAAGAATAGACTCTTATCATCTTTGGTATCAGTGTCTTGGTCATATATTCAAGAATTCTTTACAATATGCCCATAAATACCTTATGGGTATTCCTACTTTAACAGCACCTCCTTTCAATCAACCTTGTAAAGGTTGCACTATGGGACAAACAACAGAATCTTTATATCCAGATTTATCAAAATGTGCCAGTTGTCCTCTGATGCTGATTCACACTGATATAATGGACCAATGCTGGTTGAATCTCAATCACAATCTCACTATATTCTCACCTTCATTAATAATTTCTCTGGTTATACACTTCTTGCATTTCTTCAAAACAAAAATGATATTGCCACTCACCTTCAAGAAATGATCTCTTGGGCTGAGACTGCTTCTGGTGTTTCTCTAACCTCTATCTACTCTGATTAGGGAGGAAAATTTATAGACCATGCCCTACAGACATTCCTTCATGAAAAAGGGATTACATATCAAATGTCTGCTTCTCATACTTCTTAACAGAATGGACAAGATGAATGGTTCAATTGAACCATTATGGAGAAAGCTAATGCTATGTGATATCATGCTTGTCTACCTCCAACTTTCTGGCAAGATGCTGTGAAAGCCTCCCTTCACATATATAATTATCAATCAATGCACTACCTTAATTGGAAGACTTCTTTCAAAAAGTTTATAGAAAACAAACCTGACATTTCTTACTTCTGAACTTTTGGATATCAAGCTTATGCTTACATTTAACCTGAACAACAACAGGATAAACTTTCTTCCTGTGCTAAAGAAATGACATTCATAGGCTATGAGCCTAATACCAAAGCTTGTCGCTTTTGGTTAATGAATCATCATCATGTCTTTGTCACAAAGACTGCCTTATTCAATGAACAGGTTTTTCCTTACTGTTCTAGAAAAGAAAAAGATAAATCTCAACCAATTCCAGAAAACTTTAAACTCCATCTCAACCTTACTAAGGATCAGGAAACTCCCAGGAATCCAGAACTCCAGGAACATGTTTACCTCCCTCAATATATCAGTTTAGATCTAGAACCCAATCCACTGAATCTCTAAGAACAGCAGGATTCTTATCATTCTCCTTCAATATTTTGATCTATATCTCCATGGTGTCCTCCAACTCAGAAGGAGTTTGATCTAATGGATCAACAACCCAACAGAATACCTAGTTCACTTTTCCTTGATTCCTCTGAATCTTCTGGATCATCTCATCACCCTCCACCACCTTATCAAATATTGCAACCATCACCAGTATATCAAGGCACTAAAAGACTCAAACCAGATACTGGACATTATTCTAGTACTGTTGACCAACACCAACATAAACAATATGGAACTCAGAAACAACCTCTTAAAGCTTTTGATTCACAATTCTAGACTCCTGAAACTCTGAAACAATTACCAGAATCATATCCTCTTTCTGACTCTCTACCATTACAAGGAACTTGTATATGGCTTCCACCTCGATAACATCATGACAAAACATTATCTGAATTTAGGACTCAACCTCATTGTGACCATGTTACTGATTGAGAACAATCCAATCTATGTCCTCCTATTGAGCAATGACACTCAACTCATGTTCCAATATCTAGAGTTCTCCCTAATAACTCATATGGTACCAGATTATCTGTGCAGATAGAATGTGAGGTAAGAGAACTTCCTCCCATTGAGGAGGAGTCATGAATGTCAACACAAGATGGCCTTGATATGTCAACAACTCCTGATGTTCAACCAACAAATGAACAAGATGATCTTGAACAAATGTATTCTGATTCTTGGATCTGCCATCATATGTCTCTTGCAGCCATTGTTGCCAACGTACCTAATCAATATAGAGATATTGTGAAACTTTCTCCAGAACAACAAAAAATTTGAAGAATGGCTTGTGAAAATGAAATGAAATCTCTAAATGAAAGAGAAGTATGAGATTTGGTAGATCTACTGAAGGGTCGAAACCTGTCACTGAATGATGGGTGTTTGTTCACAAAAGCAACAGTTGAAGTAAAGCACAATTTGTTATCAAAGGCTTTACTCAAGTTTTCAGAATTGACTATGAAGATACCTTCTCTTCTATCATAAGATTCGAGACAGTAAGACTTATCTTATCTCTAGCCACTCTTCGTAATTGGGAATTGGAGTCCCTGGACATAAAAACTGTGTTCTTGTTCAGCAACCTAGATGAAAAGATCTATATGACTCAACCAGAAGGTTTCATAGTCAAAGGTCAGGACAAAAAGGTCTGTCAACTGAAGAAGTCCATCAATGGACTAGAATAGGCTACACTCTCCTGGAACAAAGAGTTACATAAATCCCTTGTCGCAATGGGATTTGCCCAAACTATCTCAGATCTGGGTACCTACTACAAATTCATTGGTCAGAATATTATTATTATTCTCACTTACATTAATGATGCTCTTTTTACTGGTAGTAATAAAGTGCTCCTATACTTACACAAGAAGACTTTCATGAAATGATGGGAATCTTGAGACCTTGGAGAGACTAAGAAATATCTCGATATGCAAATTACAAGAGATTATAAAAAACAAACTATATTCCTTGATCAATCTTCCTATGCTAATAAAGTTGTCAAGTGCTTCTGCCTTGACAATTGCAAAGGAAAAATTGTACTGCTTTTGATGGGCTATAACCCAAAGCCTTCTCAAGAAACAGCTGAATCTACTCTCTGAACCTGTTATGAATCTGTCATTGGATCACTTCTTTATATCATGCTTGATACACAACCAGACCTAGTCTATTCCATTATTAAAATGTCACAATTTTCAACTAATCCAACAGAAGAACATTTACAGAAGGCATTGCATATTGTGCAATATCTTTCTACAATGAAAGAACTCTATATTCAATATTCTTCTAAAGGACCTAAAAATGGCTTTATTATCTATTGTGACACTGATTGGGTTGGTGACATTGAGACCTCACACTTGACTACTGGTTATGGCATTTATCTTGTCAACAGTATTATATTATGATTATCATGGAGACAATAGAGAGTAAGACTTTCTTCCACTGAAGCAAAATATTGTGGAATGACTGAAGTTGCTAAACAACTTCAATGGATTTGAAATCTATATAAAGAATTAGAATTCCAACTTGGTCCTTTCCCACTTTGCATTGATAATCAAGATACAATATTCCTCTCAACTAATCCTACCCAAGATGGTCGTTTCAAACATATATAAAAGAATAACTACTATATCCATGAATGTGTCTCAGAAAAAGAGATACAACTGTTTTATGTTCCTTCAAATGAATAGTATGCTAATATTTTTACCAAAAATCTTGACAAAGATAAATTTCTTCAAGAAAGATTAGCTTTGAAACTCATTACATCTCCTCATTATAGAAAGTAATCTTTTAGTAAGGAGGAGTGTTGAGAATATCTGATATTCTTTTTGCTGTTTCTATTCTACATACCAGAATTCTAGGTCCTTTTATTGCCATACAGGCCACTTATACCATTCAGATTGCTCTCACATCAAACATACCTTGATATGATAGATAAGAGTTTCTTTTGCTATTCACTCCTGTTTATATCCTGATTACATGATCCTTCTATAAAGTTTCATGGACTTCTTCTTATTTACTATACATAGAATAGTCCAACACACATACAAACAAGTCTGTGTAGTATATAAACCTCATCCTTCTGCTTGGACTAATAAAGTAGCTTTTAACTCTTCTTGTATTTCACATAAGAACTTAAGTCTTCATTGCTATCCAAACCTTCAGTCAGCTACCAGCCACCCCACTCAACCACCTTCTATGCTTCTAGCATTTACTTTGCTTAATCAGAAATAACAGTAAGCATCCTTTACTGTTTAAACTTCCTTTCCTGCTTGTGTTATCAGGACATATATTGTCTCAATATGAGCAAGGGAAGTGATGTTGGATTATTTAGCAACAGAGGGGAGATGTTGATTAACAGTGACCTGCATGAAAATGAAATCATGCTAAGTCAGGCCAGATATTTCACCAACCATGCCTATTCTACCCTTTTCACTTCCTATCCTCAATTCACAACTTCTATCTATCTAGCCAGTTACTACCTCTACTCTCAAGAAAGCTTATACTATGGACTAACTACCATTAATCTTTCAAAGATCCTACCTTCCAACTTCTCAAGATACAGGTTTATCTTTCTGCTACCTTCTAACTACCAAGGTTAATAGCCTTTGATAACTTTTACCTTATATTTTAGAACATTGTAGATGCACAGCCACCCAACTCCTACAGAGGCATCACATGACCAAGACCTCCTATCATGTGACTTGCTTACTCATGCACAGCTCTCTAAGAAGGCACTATAGGCCAATTCAGGCAAACATAGCCTTTTTGCTCTATATCACTTGCATCCCTTTCAGGGACTAGTGAATGGCAATGCTACTGTTTCTAATTCAAGAAGCATAGCCTGCAAGAGTCACAAAGAGTCATTCATGTAGTACAACCTGTCACTAAGGAAACTAGTCATAAGATATTAGATCTAGTCAATCTGACTAGGAGGGATTCTAAATGAAGAGTCCCAAGGGAATGGTAAGCTGTAGCATAGCCCCCTATACTATAGTATATAAGCCCATGAATATAGCAGGGGACAGGAAGAGAGCCCTCAATAGGCCCCACAGAGCCCCAAGTGAACCCCACTTGATTCTACAAGATTCCAGCCAATTAAGAATTCAAGAAACATCCTTTCAGAACTCTTCCCCTTTGATCCCCCAGATCATCCTTCCTCTCTCCAAGACTACTCACCCTAGAGAGTCTTCCTTTCCAATCCACCTTTCCCATATCCATTTTCCTCATAAACTTGTTGTCTAGGCAAAACTCCTTCTCAAGCTTCCTTAGAGCTTACCACCACCTACCTTGCTATTTCCATAGCCCACTACTAGTCTACATAGATTACACCTCACCTCATTACTTGATACAAGTAATCTAGCTAGCTATATAGCCATCCTTTCTGCAAGTAAAAGCTAACTGATCATCTTGAATACTCTTATTCAGAGATTGAAGAACAACCAGGCATTCGATTAACTAAGTTTCTCACTCACTCAGGAGGAGATAGTCTCTTAAATATCCTTCTGTTTGATCTAGGAGATTGAGTTGTCCCATTCCTAGCTTATAGTTATATTGGCCCTGGAGAATATACCTATAGAGAAGCCTAGCAGTTCACTGGGTATTTCCTGAACAAAGGACAACAGGTGAAGGTTCAGCATCAAAGAGCCCAAAGTAATTATCAGATTATTGGTCAGAGAAGTTCTGATCTGGCTCTCTAGGAGCAGTCCAGCAAGGATCTTGGGGGTTCTGTGATTAAGATATGGTGGCTTACTTGAGAGTAGCCTTTCAAAGGGTTAAGCTAGAGCTTTTGTTATGCTTGTCTTGGGTAAGGACAAGCATAGCCTTTGTAAGAGGTTCAAGGGTTGAGGGTTCAGAGTAAGCATCCACTTAATGGTAGAACGAAGACCAATAGAGATTCCTTGGTCAGCCAGAGGTTCGAGGTAAGTGTCCACTCAAGTGTAGGACAAGGACACATCAAGGGAAATGCCAAGAAGGTAGTCAGAGGTTCAAGGGTTTGGAGAGACATCTGAGATGTTCAAGAAGTTTCAAGGGTATGATATATTTCAAAGGATAGAAGTACAAAGAAGCTCTAGCTTATTGTACAAGATGAGAGGCAAAGATTTATATACCTGAGCTTGGAAAGGTCATAGAATATAAAAGAACAAAGATTGGTAAGCATAGAATATGAGAGAACTTCATGAAATGATAAGGGCAAGCTAATCGATGATGAGGCAAATAAAATATCATAGAATACTATGGAATGATGATGAGTCATTGATGAAAAGAAATAGTGTCCAATCAGAAGAGTCAAAATGGTAATCAAGATATAGCAAGCAAGGAAAAGAGTAAGTCATAACAATTCATCACTTATTTCACTACCAGTAATCACTTCCTGCTCCCTCTGTGCTTCACTCTCATTCTCATGCACTACTTGCCTACTGCTTGGATCCTTTGGGATATTGTGTTAGAACAAAGAAAAGAAGATCACATTCAATTCAAAATTGCCATTACTCTATAGCCAATGCATTCACCACTCTACACTGCTTCTTGGACTTGGAAAAGGTACATACATTCACTTTGACACACATATATCCATGTTTTTAGCCACTTTCAACCCTCCTTTACCATTCATTCATTGTTGTCTCATTTCAACACCATATTGCTTCATTCTGGTAATTTCTGGGCATCCTGGGAATACATTTTTATGTTCTTTCATTATATGTAATTTTAAACACTTTCAGATTCAGGGGTGCACAATTCTTCTATTATATTGACCCTTTATTTTATATGCTTGAACTTGCTTATAATTCCAGGGATGTATGTATTTCATCCTTTTTGTTTCTTTTGTTTACTTGGAATCTTGCGATTCAGGGGGTGTGTTAGATTGAATCACTCATAACCTGCTTACATCATACAATACTTATCATGCACCATAGTAGTTTACCTCTTCTTCATCCACTATCACAAACAACTATTTCACTATCACATTCTGCCTCACCTGCAAGTTGCATAGCTCTAGTATATGACTTTTCAACAAAACAGATAAGTCACAGGCTCTACTTGTGTGATAGCCAGTTTTCATTGGGGGGTTTTAGAGTAGTATTTGGTTCTACTTTTGCATTTGTGCTCAAGCCTGATTGTACAGCCAGTAGATCTATTGCAATGTTAATGAAAAAGCATTAAGTGTCTGCCAGTTATGTCCCAGTTGACCATTAATGTCTCAAGAACATGTAGTAGCTGTTAATCATAAATGATTGTTTATTTAGTTTACTTTTAATCTAATAAGCATGACTAACATGTGCCCATGTAAACTTGCTGGTGAAAAGTGCTTATTGTTATCACCATTTGCTAGCTTGCCAATAGTTTCTGTATCTATACATCTGGTCCTTTCCTCAATAACTGGCCAGTAGCCATCACAAATGATATCAAGATATTGATCCTATACAACTTCACCAGTTAACCTGCAAGGCCAAGCATAACAAGAAGCATATACATATATTGCTGATTTCCTATGAATCTGTGCTGAAGCAAACATAAGTTTTCTCTCATCTCTTCAATTGCTATCCAACTTTCCTTTCCACAGTGCTTTGAATGCATCAGTCCTAGCCATTAAACCATGAAGTATAACCAATAGTATAGGAATATTCATACTTACTGTCCTCAAGTCTTCTACACATGATCTGATGCACTCATGATCTCAATCACCTGCTCTGTTCCCTCCTCATCCTTGTTAGGACCACTCAAGGGACGACTCAAGATGAGGCACTATTCAGAAGGGAAAATGAATATCAATTCTGAAGTACAGCTATTTTACATGGGGTTTATATACTGGAATACACATGATCCAAACATGTTATAGAATGTTCAGAACATGGATAGAACATGGTACAAGAAGATCATAGAAAATTTATACAATCCTCTTCTGTCTGCAATATTTCTTGCAGAATTATCAAGTTCAAAATGACCACCACCAATCCAACAGCCTATTGCAAAGTTGATCATCAGGACCATGGAATAAGCTAATCAGGCAGGGCAAGGCAACAACACAGTTGTTCATGATAGTGGACAAAGAAGTAGCTACAGTACAATGGATGATCTAAATAGTATGTTATGTAAGCAGTGAGCAAGGACTACAAGCAATCACTCCAACACAGCCAAGACTGCCAAGTTGGGATCATGACATGGGTATCGTTAACCAAGTCACTTACACAGCACATTCAACAAGATTATGATAGAGTCAAAGAGACCTCACAGGACTGAGGAGGAGTTACAGATGCCATCAAACAGGTGGGTGAACACACCTGGCATGAGCAAGTTGCCAAAACCAAACAACTTACAATGTTTTCTAAGGGCTGCTGCACAGAATGGACACATCTTGATTTGAAACTCCACTCCCTTCCATGCTCAATCATTAGTTGGGAAGCAATGAGCAGAGTTCAAAATGGCTTCAACATCAGACTGCCATATTGAAATCTACCTGCCTGCTCCCAACAATCAAGTCACCCTCCTCTCCATCCCTGAAAGTGACATTAAAAGGCTCTCTAACCATCCTTTCAAATGGATGCAGTTCATCATGTTCTGTATTTGTGGAACCCAGGGGGATCTTTCTCCAATGTCAGATGGTCCACTAGTTGACTATGATAGTACCTCATTGAGCAACAATAAATACCATTACAAACCTTTGGGTAGGAGTTCTTTTTGTATTTGGGAGCATTGCTCACCCCAGCCCATCCACATTTTTCCAGGTGCATATATCTTTGTGGACCCCTATAGTTTAAGCAACCAAGTGACCACCTCTACCCAGGTTACACATAGTGGAAAATGTTATGCAGTGAGATGAACGAGTTTGTGTTGTCACTGGGGAGGAGTACTGTGATGCAGCACACCTAATTCCCAGGAGTAAAGGCAACGAGGTAATGTCCATGATCATTTGTTGCTATCCCTCATCTGATGCTGTATTCGAGTATCATATTGACAGGGTTTTCAATAGACGCACCCGATGTTATGACCCCCCACAACCACCCCCAATTTCAAACATCAATGCCGTTGAGAATGGAGTGTTTTTACAAAAGACCCTGCATGCTCAGTTCGGTTGTGGAGATGCCGCTTTCCTAAAGGTAGAGAACTTTTGTATTGGAGTGATCACTCGTAGTCCTTGCTCATCGCTTACATAATGCACCATTTAGATCGTCCGTCGTACCGTAGATACTTCTTTGTCCACTATCACGAACAACTGCGTCGTCGCCTCGCCCCGCCTGATCAGCTCGTTGCCACAGTCCCGACGACCGACTTTTCAACATTTTGTGCTCCGTATTTGGGCGATTTTAATATACTTCCGTGTTCAGACTCCCAATTTTGCGATGGATCCCACCGACATCCCAGGAGTCAGACGAGGTCCTCATGGAGATCACATTACGTTCCACCAGCTTAAAAAACCTTTAACTGATGACCCAGACCTAGCCAAGATTTTATTGGATCGGGCAGCCGACGGAATTCCGCTGGACCTTCCTACGGCACATCGCTTAGGGTTCCATGTGGATGCATTGTTCCCAGGAGCAACGGACGAGCTATGCACCCCTCCCGCTATAACCCTTGATTTCATGTACGGTGCAGCCGCTTACAAACGTTGGAGAAACGGATCCATTCATAGTGCGCTGGAGGCCTACTATAAAGAACATTACAAATCTATTCCAGTACTCCCCCCCCCTCCAGACGCT
>JBBPTW010000032.1:0-53319 GCA_038094575.1 Phylloporus cf. nigrescens | reverse complement strand
GACTCCGTCTCATCTGCCTCGATACCTAGAGGATATCGACATGCTCGGAACCCAAGCTGCCCTCGACTCAGCCGGAAAGATCAAAGCTGCTCTCCGCTATGCTGACCTGGACGAGGCAGAAGTATGGGAGACTCTCGACAAAGCTACTCAGCAACCTCCTGACTGGGATGCCTTTGTCACGGCAGTCAAGATCTTGTATCCGGGCTGTGAAGGTACTGGCCGTTATTGCCGGGCTGATCTACAGTACCTCGTTGAGGATTACCAGAAAAAGCAAATGCGCTCTCAGGACAATCTTGGCGAGTATACCAGGAGATTCCGGAAGGTCGCCGCTCCGCTGATCGCCAACAACAAACTATCTGACTCTGAAAGAGACTTACTGTTCTTGGCTGGATTCCCCTCTTACTTACAAGAGCGTGTCCGCCATGGGCTGGCTATCGTTAAACCGGATGTTCATCCTGACGACCCATATCCCATCTCTGATGTCTCAGACGCTGCAAAGTTCTTGCTGACCAGATCGGCACTCCGGATAGCCTTATCCGCCTCAGATATTCTCCCTCATGCGCAGCCATCTCAGCCTACCTATCAACCTCATCACATTGTTTCGCCAACCTCCCCCATCCCATCCTACAATGCTGCTCCTGTTAAAGCGGAATCTAATCTAGCAACTCATCCTCCGGCGCTCTGTCATTTCTGCGCTGAAGCAGGACACTTCACTCGTACTTGCCCTATTTGTGGCGAATATTTAAACTCTGGGAAGGTCATCCGGGGTAATGACAACTGGCTTTATCTACCGGATGGGTTGGAGATTCCTCGTGTTCCCAGTGGACGGTGTCTTAAAGACGCTATAGATCACGTCTCTGGCGCTGCTCAGGCTCCTGTTGCGGCTACATCCTCGTCATCTGGGTTTACTAGAGATGCTCCTCCTCATGTGACGGCGAATATACTATCTGCCTCCTATCTGGATTCTCCTTCTATCCTTGATATTGACACTTCCATTTTCACTACAACGGGGTTTGATGAGGAAAGTAATCCTACCCCCATAACCACTGACACCGGCTTCCAGCCATATCTTGCTCAGGCTTGGGCTACTTTCCAAGCTGACAAAAACTCTCGGGATAAAGGGAAAAAGTGAGTCCGCTTCGATGGTGTACAGGTTCCGCCGGCATGAAAACTGAATAGCAGAGCTGCTTCAGTATCTGAGGAGCTTCTGTCCCCAGAGTTACAAGTCGCAAAAACGACCCCTCCCACTTCTTCTTCATTGCCAAATGCTAACAAAGACTCCGGTATACCGGATTCATCCGGTCATACCGGAACTGCATCTGCACCATCCGGTGTACAAAGTAGTATCCCCATTCGCGCCCCACAAGCTAACCAATCTCTCCCCACAACGCAGTATAAATATTCTTTTCCTCTCGAGGATAACACTGCTCCTAAGCGTGTTCTCAAGCGGGTGCTGGACACTAGTGTTCCAGTGCCTGTAAAGGAATTGTTTGCGGTATCACCAGAGTTCTGGAAGCAATTCCGTGATCTCACAACTGTGAAGCGCATTGCTAACAATCACCCTCATTCTCATCTCGTACAGGTCAATGAACTCTCTGGAAGAAATCCGGAATCTATCTCTCACGAGTATGGAAACCGGATTCTCCGGAATGATGAGGGGCTTGTAGTCGCCCATCATAGCCTTCCCCTTCGAGCAATCGAGGCGCATGTTGGCGATTCAGGACGTACCATTGTGGGTGTTTTGGATTCCAGTTCCGAGATTGTTGCTATGCCCAAGCGTATTTGGGAGGAGTTAGGACTTCCAGTCCGCTCCGATCATACTATGCGCATGTCATCCGCCAATACTAACGTTGACACTACTATTGGTGTCTTGGAGAACCTTTCTCTTGACTTTGGCACAGGAGAAGTCATGGTCCAGGTACAAATCCTGGCTCATGCTAACTTCGACTTGTTGCTTGGTTGTCCTTTCCATTGTCTTATGAGTGCTAACACAGAAGATTTTCTGAATGGTGCCCAGAACATAACTCTTCGCGACCCTAATACAGGGAAGCAGTATACCTTGCCTACTTGGGCTTGGTCAGAAGGGTGCCCTCGCTGTCGTGACCGGAAACAGTGTAATAACCATCAATCCGTTCTCGAAATGGGTTTTTAGAAATCGATGATCCACTTTATAGTTGGGGAGATTCCGGTATAACATCTATTCAATCCGGTCTTAATCCGGTTTCTGCTCTTTCTTCTTCTCTATATGTTTTCACTTCTCCTTCTTCAAATTACGCTTATCTCTCTTCTACTCAATCTGTCCTTCAACCAGGAGCTCTTTCCGCCCTTTCTTCTGTTTATTCTTATGACGAAACCTCACATGTCCTGGCTTACAAATCAGTGGCTAAGAAGGTTCGATCAGTGGTCGCACCCACTGATGCAGAGTTTCGTATTACACGGACTCTACCAGAAAATCCACTTGCCGGACTCAAACCACTTCCGGTTATTCCTCTGGACTTTGTTCCCGGTGTCCGGTTTACCCAAGAACGTGCTGACAATCTAGATCTCGATCCTGCTAAATGGCTCTGGCCAGAAGAAGTCAAACTAGTTTGTTGGATTCTCCGTGACCATGAGAAAGCCTTCGCTTGGGTTCCTACTGAGCAAGGTAGACTTGATGAACAGTACTTTCCTCTGGTTAAAATCCTGACTGTACCCCATACTCCTTGGGCTCTACAAAACATTCCGGTTCCACCTGCTATGTGGAATGGTGCCATTCAAATCATCAAGGACCAAATCGCATCCAGAGTCTACGAACCATCTACTGCTTCTTACCGGTCTCGTTGGTTCTGCGTCTTTAAGCAGGACAGTAAATCTCTTCATCTTGTTCATGACCTACAGCCTCTTAATGGGGTTACTATTTGCGACTCTTCCACCCCTCCATTCGTGGAACACTTTGCCGAATCCTTTGCTGGATACGCAGTGTATGGGATGATGGATTTGTTTGCTGGATATGACCAACGTCCGCTCCATCTGGAATCCCGGGACTTGACCACATTCAATAGTCCTATGGGTCCACATTGTCTCACTACTGTTCCTATGGGTTATACTAACGCTGTTCAGATCTATCAGGTAGACATGTCATTTATCCTTCAGGATGAAATTCCTCGCTATACCTATCCGTTCATCAATGACCTACCGGTTAAATCTGTTACTACCCGGTACCAGAGACCGGATGGTTCATATAAGACCATTCCGGGGAATCCACACATCCGTCGCTTCATCTGGGAACATCTAGAGATCGTTCATCGCATTATCCAGCGCCTTGAAAACGTTGGAGCGACCATCTCTGCCAAGAAGTTTGTTCTAGCTGCACCGGATGTCACTGTGGTCGGACACAAGTGTACGGCGGATGGCCGGATCCCCCACGAAAACAAAGTACAGAAAATCCGTGACTGGCCAGAGTGTGAAACCCTCACTCATGTGCGCGGATTTCTAGGTGTGTGCGGTGTACTCCGCATTTTTATTAAAGATTTTGCTTCTATTGCTCGTCCCCTTGTACATCTCACTCGAAAGGGTGTCCCCTTTGAATGGGGCGAGGAACAAAAATATTCTATGCAGTGTCTAAAGGATGCTATCTGTACCTCTCCCGCCCTCCAGCGCTTGGATTACGAATCCAGTTGTGAGGTGATCCTAGCTGTTGACACATCTGTAGTCGCAGTCGGATTCATCCTTTCTCAAGAAGGTGATGATGGGAAGCGGTATCCAAATTGCTTTGGCTCACTCAGCCTCACCGAGGTTGAAAGCCATTATTCCCAAGCCAAATTAGAGCTTTATGGACTTTTTCGCACTCTTCACGCAGTCCGGATATTCATCTTTGGTGTCACTAACTTCACAGTGGAAATGGATGCAAAGTTTGTGAAGGGTATGATAAACAACCCAGATCTACAACCCAATGCGACCATCAATAGATGGATTGCTGGTATTCTACTCTTTCATTTTTGTCTTGTTCATGTTCCCGCTACCCGGCATACCGGGGCGGATGGCCTTTCCCAGTGTCCGGTCTCGGGTGACGACCCTCCGGAGGAAGATGACTTCGAGGGTTGGCTAGATAACACCTATTCCTTCTCAGTTTCACTCCTTAATGAACATACCAGATACGTAGTCCGGTGTTAGTCCGGTACCAGGATAAACAAATACGTACTTGATCGCGAGCGGATAGACGCGGGACACTAAGGGACATTTTGAAGGACACTCCTGGACACTATAGGAACCTAGAAAGACAGGGGACAAGCCCCTACGAACGTAAGGAGCACTGAGCTCCTACAGCAGACACTGATCATATCTGGTGAACAAATCCATCATCCCATACACTGCATATCCGGCAAAGGATTCAGCAAAGTGTTCCACGAATGGAGGGGTGGAAGAGTCACAAATAGTAACCCCATTAAGAGGCTGTAGGTCATGAACAAGACGAAGAGATTTACCGTCCTGCTTAAAGACGCAGAACCAACGAGACCGGTAAGAAGCGGTAGATGGTTCATAGACTTCGGATGCAATTCAGTCCTTGATGATTTGAATAGCGCCATTCCACATAGCAGGTGGAACCAGAATGTTTCGCAGAGCCCAAGGAGTATGGGGTACAGTCAGGATTTTAACCAGAGGAAAGTACTGTTCATCAAGTCTACCTCGCTCAGTAGGAACCCAAGCGAAGGCTTTCTCATGGTCATGGAGAATCCAACAAAATAGTTTGACTTCTTCTGGTCAGAGCCATTTGGCAGGATCAAGATCTAGATTGTCAGCACGTTCTTGGGTAAACCTGACATTGGGAACAAAGTCCGGAGGAATAACCGAAAGTGGTTTGAGTCTGGCTAGCGGATTTTCTGGTAGAGTCCATGTAATACGAAACTCTGCATCAGTGGGTGCAACCACTGATCGAACCTTTTTAGCCACTGGTTTATAAGCCAGGACATGTGAGGTTTCGTCATAAGAATAAACAGAAGAAAGAGCGAAAAGAGTTTCCAGTTGAAGGACAGATTGAGTAGAAGAGAGATAAGCATAATTTGAAGAAGGAGAAGTGGAAACATATAGAGAAGAAGAAAGAGCAGAAACCAGATTAAGACCGGATTGAATAGATGTTTTACCAGAATCTCCCCAACCATAAAGCGGATCATCAATTTCTAAAAACCCATTTCGAGAACAGATTGATGGTTATTACACTGTTTCTGGTCGCGACAGCGAGGGCACCCTTCTGACCAAGCCCAGATAGGCAAGGTATACTGCTTCCCTGTATTAGAGTCGCGAAGAGTTATGTTCTGGGCACCATCCAGAAAATCTTCTGTGTTAGCACTCATAAGACAATGGAAAGGATGACCAAGCAACAAGTCAAAGTTAGCACGAGCCAGGATTTGTACCTGGACCATGACTTCTCCTGCGCCAAAGTCAAGAGAAAGGTTCTCCAAGACACCAATAGTAGTGTTGATGTTAGTATTGGCGGATGACATGCACATAGTATGGTTGGAGCAGACTGGAAGTCCTAACTCCTCCAAAATACACTTGGGCATAGCAACAATCTCAGAACCGGAATCCAAAACGCCCACAATGGTACGTCCTGAATCGCCAACACACACCTCCATTGCTTGAAGGGGAAGGCTATGATGGGCGACTGCAAGCCCCTCATTATTCTGGAGGATCCAGTTTCCATACTCGCGAGAGATAGATTCCGGATCCCTTCCAGAGAGTTCATTGACCTGTACGAGATGAGAATGAGGGTGATTGTTAGCAATGCGCTTCACAGTTGTGAGATCACAGAATTGCTTCCGGAACTCTGGTGATACCGCAAACAATTCCTTTACAGGTACTGGAACACTAGTGTCCAGCACCCGCTTGAGAACACGCTTAGGAGCAGTGTCATTCTTGAGAGAAAAAGAATATTTATACTGCGTTGTGGGGAGAGATTGGTTAGCTTGTGGGGCGCGAATGGGGATACTACTTTGTGCACCGGATGGTGCAGATGAAGTTCCGGTATGACTGGATGAACCTGGTATACCAGAGTCTTTGTTAGCATTCGGCAACGAGGAACAAGTGGGAGGAATCATTTTTGCGACTTGTAACTCTGGGGACAAAAGCTCCTCAGATACTGAAGCAGCTCTGCTATCTGGTTTTCGTGCAGGTGGAACCTGTACACCATCGAAGTGAACACGCTTTTTTTCTTTATCACGAGAGTTTTTGTCAGCTTGGAAAGTAGCCCAAGCCTGAGCAAGATATGGCTGGAAGTCGGTGTCAGCGGTTATGGGGGTAGGATTGCTTTCCTCATCAAACCCCATTGTAGTGCAAATGGAAGTGTCAATATCAAGGATAGAAGGAGAATCCGGATAGGAGGCAGATAGTATATTCGCCGTCACATGAGGAGGAGCATCTCTAGTAAACCCAGATGACGAGGATGCAGCCATGACAGGAGCCTGAGCAGTGCCAGAGACATGGTCTACAGCATCTTTAAGACACCGTCCACCGGGAACACGAGGAATCTCCAACCCATCCGGTAGATAAAGCCGGTTATCATTACCCCAGATGACCTTCCCAGAGTTTAAATATTTGCCACAAATCAGGCAAGTACGAGTGAAGTGTCCTGCTTCAGCGCAGAAACGACAGAGCGCCAGAGGACGAGTTGCTAGATTAGATTCCGCTTTAACAGGAGCAGCATTGTAGGATGGGATGGGGGCAGTTGGCGAAACAATGTGATGGGGTTGGTAGGTAGGCTGAGATGGCTGTGCACGAGGGAGAATATCTGAGGCGGATAAGGCTATCTGGAGTGCCGATCCAGTCAGCAAGAACTTTGCAGCGTCTGAGACATCAGAGATGGGATATGGGTCGTCAGGATGAACATCCGGTTTAATGATAGCCAGCCTATGGTGGACACACTCTTGTAAGTAAGAGGGGAATCCGGCCAAGAACAGTAAGTCTCTTTCAGAGTTGGATAGTTTGTTTGTTGTTGGCGATCAACGGAGCGGCAACCTTCCGGAACCTCCTAGTATACTCGCCAAGATCGTCCTGAGAGCGCATTTGCTTTTTCTGGTAATCCTCAACGAGGTACTGTAAATCGGCCCGGCAATAACAGCCAGTACCTTCACAGCCCGGATACAAGATCTTGACTGCTGTGACGAAGATATCCCAGTCAGGAGGTTGCTGCGAAGCTTCGTCAGGAGTCTCCCATACTTCTGCCTCGTCCAGGTCAGCATAGCAGAGAGCAGCTTTGATCTTTCTGGCTGAGTTGAGGGCATCTTGGGTTCTGAGCATGTCAATATCCTCTAGGTATCGAGGCAGATGAGATGGAGTCTTTTCATTGAATTTTGGGGCATTAGGGGTGTGAAACTGAGGTTGAGCCATTAGTGGCAATGGATTCTGTTGAGGGTTAGCGACCAGATTGACCAGATTGACCAGATATAATAGAGATAAATCAAGAGAGGAAAGGGACAAGGTAGGAGAAGGGACTACAGGTGAATTATTCTGTAGTGAAAATGGATTTGTAACTGCATTGAGAAAAGGAAGAGAAGTTGTTGTAACCAGCTCATCTAATAAGAGAAGTGGTGATGTTATTGAGGAAGGGGTTAGAGATAGAGGAGAGAGCGAACTAAGACTAGGAGGACGATATTCATGTGGGGTAGAATGAGTAAAACCACTCAGGACAAAGAGAGAATCTGATGATAGAGAAGCAGGTAGGCTATAAAAATGGCGAGATCTTTCTGGCATTACTGGAATGAAAAGGTCAGAGTTAGCAGACAAATCAAGACGACGGAATTCAGATAAAAGATTCTCGAGCTCTTGGCGCTGAGGTGTGGGTTGAAGCGACCTTCTCAACAACCCAGTGGAACCCCTCGCGGTGGGCTCCAGTTATAAGATAGATAAAAAGTTGGGTGATGATAAAAGTGGTGGGTGCGAGTTAGACTCGTCCCAGGGGTTCCTTGGTAAGGTTGGTAGAGTGAGAAGGTGTTGCTACAAGAAGACCTGAGCACAAATGGACAAGTCCAGTTGATTCTGGACTCGTAAGTGAAGTGGATGTGTAGTTTCCAGTACCAGATAGCATATTGGATAAGGCGGATAGAATGAACAGCGACAAAGGCGAAAGACAAATGAGGAGGCAAAGCGCCACGAAGACTCGATGATAGAGTCTGACACTTAGTGAGACGAACAATGGGGTGCAAAAACCTGTCCATTTGGAACAAGGTATGAGATTTTTATAGTCCAGGCATATCCTGCGACTAAGTAAGGTACAGATGAGAATAAAGTGACAGCATCAGTCAACTGCCAACAGTATCAAGAAATGAAATATGAAGTTAGAATATAAGTGGCAGCTCGAGTCCGGTGATGGTGGTATCAAGGTACAAAGTGAGATGAGATATGATCTGAACTCAATAGAGAGAATAAACGTACAAAGAGCTCATGGACCATGCGGGCATACAAAGACTGATTAGTCTGTATGGTGGTCGATAAGTCTATATAAGTAAGAGAGAAACAAAATAAAAATAAAATGTAGAAAGCGGAACGAGTGACTGGAGGCATGACCAGAGGCCTAACTGGATAGTATACCGGATACGTAGTCCAGTGTTAGTCTGGTACTGGAATAAACAAATACGTACTTGATCACGAGTGGATAGACGCAGGACACTAAGGGACGTTTTGAAGGACACTCTTGAACGCTATGGGAACCTAGAAAGACAGGGGACAAGCCCCTACGAACATAAGGAGCACTGAGCTCCTATAACGTCTGAGTCTGGATTTCACTGGACTTGTCTATATGTGCTCAGGTATCATCGCAGCTACCCCTTCTCTTCTTACAACCTTACCAAGGAACCTCTGGGACAAGTCTAACTCACACCCACCCCTTTTAACATCACCCAACTTTTTATTTTTCTTATAACTGGAGCCCATCACAAGGGGTTTCACTGGGTTGTTGAGAAGGTCACTTTGACCCACACCTTAGCATCAAGAGCTTGAGGATCTTTTATCTGAATTCCATCGTCTTGATCTATCTGCTAACTCTGACCTTTTCATTCTGGTAACACCGGAAAGATTGTGTTATTTTTATAGCCTACCTGCTTCTCTGTCATCAGATTCTCTCTTTGTCCCAGGTGGTTTTACTGACTCTACCCCATATAAATACTGTTCTCCTAGTCTTAGTCCGCTCTCTCCTCTATCTCCAACCCCTTTCCCAACAACATCACCACTTCTCTTATCAGATGAGCTGGTTATAACTACTTCTCTTCCTTTTCTTGATGCAGTTACAAATCCTTTTTCACCACAGAATAATCCACCTATAGTCCCTTCTCACACCTCGTCTCTTTCCTCTCTTGATTTATCTCTATTATATCCGGTCAATGTGGTCAACCCAGTTGCTCACCCTCGATAGAATCCACCACCAACAATGGCTCAACCTCAGTTTCACATGCCACTTTGTGGTACCCCTAATGTCCCAAAATTTGATGGAAAGACTCCATCTCATCTGCCTCAATACTTAGAGGATATTGACATGCTTAGAACCCAAGCTGCCCTTGACTCAGCTGGAAAGATCAAAGCTGCTCTCTGCTACGCTAACCTGGATGAGGCAGAAGTATGGAAGACTCTTGATGAAGCTATGTAGCAACCTTCTGACTGGGATGTCTTTGTCATGGTAGTCAAGGTCTTGTATCCAGGCTGTGAAGGTACTGGCTGTTACTGCCAGGCCGATCTACAGTACCTTGTTGAGGATTATCAGAAAAAGCAAATCCGCTCTCAGGACGATCTTGATGAGTATACTAGGAGATTCTGGAAGGTTGCCACTTTATTGATTGCCAACAACAAACTATCCGACTCTGAAAGAGACTTACTGTTCTTGGCTGGATTCCCCTCTTACTTACAAGAGTGCATCCGCCATAGGCTGGCTATTGTTAAACTGGATGTTCATCCTGACAATCCATATTCCATCTCTGATGTCTCAGATGCTGCGAAGTTCTTGCTGACTGGATTGGCACTCTGGATTGCCTTATCCACCTTGGATATTCTCCCTTGTGTGCAGCCATCTCAGCCTATCTACCAACCTCATCACATTGTTTCACCAACTGCCCCCATCCCATCCTACAATCCTGCTCCTGTTAAAGCGGAATCTAATCTGGCAACTTGTCCTCCAGTGCTCTGTCGTTTCTGCACTGAAGCAGGACACTTTACTCATACTTGCCCTATTTGTCATGAATATTTGAACTCCAGGAAGGTCATCCGGAGTAATAACAACCGGCTCTATCTACTGGATGGGTCAGAGATTCCTCGTGTTCCTGGTGGACAGTATCTTAAAGATGCTGTGGACCATGTCTCTGACACTGCTCAGGTTTCTGTTGTGGCTGCATCCTCGTCATCTGGGTTTACTAGAGACACTTCTCCTCATGTGATGGTGAATATACTATCCACCTCCTATCCAGATTCTCCTACTATCCTTGATATTGACACTTCCATTTTCACTACAACAGGGTTTGACACAGAAAGTAATCCTACCCCCATAACTGCCAACACCGACTTCCAGCCATATCTTGCTCAGGCTTGGGCTACTTTCCAAGCTGACAAAAACTCTCATGATAAAGGAAAAAAGTATGTCTGCTTCGATGGTGTACAGGTTCTGCCTGCATGAAAACTGGATAGCAGAGCTGCTTCAGTATCTGAGGAGCCTCTGTCCCCAGAGTTACAAGTCACAAAAGCAATCCCTTCCACTTCTTCTTCATTGCCGAATGCTAACAAAGATTCCAGTATACTGGGTTCATCTGATCATACTGGAACTTCATCTGCACCATCCAGTGTACAAAGTAGTATCCTCATTCGCACCCCACAAGCTAACCAATCTCTCCCTACAATGCAGTATAAATATTCTTTTCCTCTCAAGGATGACACTGCTCCTAAGCGTGTTCTCGAGCAGGTACTGGACACTAGTGTTCCAGTGCCTGTAAAGGAATTGTTTGCAGTATCACCAGAGTTCCAGAAGCAATTCCATGATCTCACAACTGTGAAGCGTGTTGCTAACAATCACCCTCATTCTCATCTTGTACAGGTCAACGAACTCTCTGGAAGGGATCCGGAATCTATCTCTCATGAGTATGGAAACTGGATTCTCCAGAATGATGAGGGGCTTGTAGCTGCCCATCATAGCCTTCCCCTTCAAGCAATCAAGGCATGTGTTGGCGATTCAGGACATACCATTGTGGGCATTTTGAATTCCGGTTCCGAGATTGTTGCTATGCCCAAGTATATTTGGAAGGAGTTAGGACTTCCAGTCCACTCTGACCATACTATGTGCATGTCATCCACCAATACTAACATTGACACTACTATTGGTGTCTTGGAAAATCTTTCTCTTGACTTTGGTGCAGGAGAAGTCATGGTCCAGGTACAAATCCTGACTCGTGCTAACTTTGACTTGTTGCTTGGTCGTCCTTTCCATTGTCTTATGAGTGCTAACACAGAAGATTTTCTAGATGGTGCCCAGAATATAACTCTTCACAACCCTAATACAGGGAAGCAGTATACCTTGCCTACCTGGGCTTGGTCAGAGGGGTGCCCTCGCTGTCACAACCAGAAACAGTGTAATAACCATCAATCCATTTTCAAAATGGGTTTTTAGAAATCAATGATCTGCTTTATGGTTGGGGAGATTCTAGTATAACATCTATTCAATCCGGTCTTAATCCGGTTCCAGCTCTTTCTTCTTCTCTATATGTTTCCACTTCTCCTTCTTCAAACTATACTTATCTCTCTTCAACTCAATCTGTCCTTCAACTGGAAGCTCTTTCCACCCTTTCTTCTGTTTATTCTTATGACAAAACCTCACATGTCCTGGCTTACAAACCAGTGGCTAAGAAGGTTTGATCAGTGGTCGCACTCACTGATGCAGAGTTTCGTATTACATGGACTCTACCAGAAAATCTGCTCACCGGACTTAAACCACTTCTGGTTATTCCTCCAGACTTTGTTCCCGGTGTCCAGTTTATCCAAGAATGTGCTGACAATCTAGATCTCAATCCTGCTAAATGGCTCTGGCCAGAAGAAGTCAAACTAGTTTGTTGGATTCTCTGTGACCATGAGAAAGCCTTCACTTGGGTTTCCACTGAGTGAGGTAGACTTGATGAACGGTATTTTCCTCTGGTTAAATTCCTGACCATATCCCATACTCCATGGGCTCTATGAAACATTCTGGTTCCACCTACTATGTGAAATGGCGCTATTCAAATCATCAAGGACCAAATCACATCCGGAGTCCATGAACCATCTACTGCTTCTTACCAGTCTCGCTGGTTCTGTGTATTTAAGCAGGATGGTAAATCTCTATACCTTGTTCATGACTTACAACCTCTTAACGGAGTAACCATTCATGACTTTTCCACCCCTCCATTCGTGGAACACTTTGCAGAATCCTTTGGAGAATATGCAGTGTATGGAATGATGGATCTGTTTGCCAGATATAATCAATGTCCACTCCATCTGGAATCCCAGCACTTAACTACATTCAATAGTTCTATGGGTCCACACCATCTCACTACTATTCCTATGGGTTACACTAACACTGTTCAGATCTATCAGGCAGATATGTCGTTCATCCTTCAGGACAAAATTCCTCACTATACCTATCCATTTATTGATGACCTCCCAGTGAAATCTGTTACCACCTGGTATCAGAGACCAGATGGCTCATACGAGACCATTCCCAGTAATCCAGAAATTCACCACTTCATCTGGGAGCACCTTGAGAACATACACTACATAATCCAGCATCTCAAAAATGTTGGTGCCATGGTCTCAGCCAAGAAATTTGTCCTCACTGCACCGGATGCTACTGTGGTTGGACACAAGTGCACAGCAGAGGGCCAGATTCCCCACGAAAACAAAGTATAGAAAATCCATGATTGGCCACAGTGTGAAACTCTCACTCATATAAGTGGATTCCTAGGTGTGTGTGGTGTACTCTGCATTTTCATTAAAGATTTCGCTTCTATTGCGCGTCTGCTTGTACATCTCACCCAGAAGAGTGTCCCCTTTGAATGGGGCGAGTCTCAAAAGGGATCTATGCAGCATCTAAAGGATGCTATATGTACTTCTTCTGCACTCCAGCACTTGAATTATGAATCCAGTTGGGAAGTGATCCTAGTGGTTGACACATCTATGATTGCAGTCAGATATATCCTTTCTCAAAAAGGTGATGACAGGAAGTGGTATCACAATTGCTTTGGTTCTATCAGCCTTACAGAAGTTGAGAGCCACTATTCACAAGTGAAATTGGAACTTTATGGACTGTTCCATATGCTTCAAGCAGTCCAGATATTCATCTTTGGTGTTGCTAACTTCACAGTGGAAATGGATGTAAAGTTTGTGAAGGGTATGATAAACAACCCAGATCTACAATCCAATGCAACCATCAATAGATGGATTGCTGGAATCCTGTTCTTTCATTTTTGTCTCGTTCATGTTCCTGCTACCCAGCATACCAGGGTGGATGGCCTTTTCTGGTGTCCAGTCTTGGGTGACGACCCTCCAGAGGAGGATGACTTCAAGGGTTGGCTAGATAACACCTATTCCTTCTCGGTTTCACTTCTCAATGAACATAATCCTGCCTTTTCAGGCATCACTCACTTCTCTAGATATTCTGCTGGGTCTACTTGCCACATGCAGGGGTTGTCTATCCTGCTTAACATAGCACCAGTACTGGAGTCTCCAACCCCAGTTATCCCGAGATCTTCAAAAGCTCTGACTAAAGAGTCCCAGATTGCTCATATCTGGTTATTTCTCAAGACTCACATTCAACCTCCTGATATCGCCAACTCTGACTACCAATCTTTCATTAATTCTGTCACTCATTTCTTCTTACTGGGCAATGCTCTGTACTGTCAAGAACCTCATGGCTGTCATCAGTTGGTTGTTCCAGTAGAACGCCATTACGGACTCATTCAGGAGGTTCATGATAACCTCAGGCACAAAGGTGTCTTTTCTGTCCGGACTCAGTTGCTCCTCCACTTCTGGTGGCCCATGTTGATCGACAATGTCAAATGGTATATCAAGACTTGTCACGAGTGTCAAATCCGGCAAACTTAAAAAATTCACATTCCACCCACTGTTTTGGTCATGGGTGGACTCTTTTGAAAAGTCCACATTGATACTATGATTATGCCCAAATCCAGTAGCTACTGGTATATTGTTCAGGCTTGCTGCACTCTGACAGCTTATCTGGAATGGAGAATGCTGTGCTCAGAGAATGCAGCCACTATTGCATCTTTTATTTTCGAAGACATCCTTTGTCGTTGGGGTGTTGTCTCTGAATTGGTCACTGACAATGGCTCACCTTTCATTCAAGCACTAAACACTCTATCCAACTGGTATGGTATCTGGCATATCCGGATATTCCTCTATAACTCTCAGACAAACAGCATAGTTGAACAGTGTCATTTCGATATCCAGGAGGCTATCATTAAAAGTTCCCTGGGAGGGGAGATTTGCTGGCTGTTGACAGCTCACTCTGTTTTTTGGGCAGAGCATGTTACTATTCTGAAGTTGACCAGACTCCCTCCGTACTTCATGGTGCATGGAGTCAAGCCCCTCTTTCCTTTCAATCTGGTGGAGGCCACATTTCTTGTTCCGGCTCCTGATTCTGACGAAGTTTCTAGCTCTGACCTGATCGCTTGGAGAGCCTTACAGCTCCAAAAGCATCAGAAAGATATTGAGTCTATGCATAGAAAAGTCTTTACACTACAGTTCATGTCCTTGAAGTAATTCGAGGTGCACTTTAAAAACTGAATCTGAGACTATGAGTTCTGTCCTGGCAATCTTGTCTTGGTCTGGAATACCTGGATAGAGAAAGAGTTAAACCAGAAGACAAAACCATGCTACTTGGGTTCAATGGTGGTTCTTTGAAGGACTACTGGAGGATCTTACTTGCTGGCAGAGTTGGATGGTGCCATCTCTAGATTGAGGTATGTGGCATTTTAGTTGCTACCTTACTTTACAAGGACGAAGATCACGATTCTGATATCTGGTCTCACCAGATTAAGTGATATGGAGTTGGATGACTTCAAGGTAGAAGATGATGTCAAGTACGATAAGGAAGATGAGGAAGCAGTCTCTTGAGACTAGCCTTCCTCCATGTAAAACAACAATACCCAATTTCTTTTGCTACGTATCTGCTTCCATCCTGGGTTTCATCCAGTGACTTCTGCCTTATCCCAGGTTTCATCCAGTGTCTCTTCCAAAAAACAAAAACAAAACAAAATGCGAAAGAAACATAACAGACACTCATATGATAGTATCTCTTGTCTCTTGTCTTTTATCATCAAAAGACTAAAAAACTATAAAATGATAAAAACAAACAGAATACAGAAATCACTTTCACTTCATTGAAGAGCTCTTACTTCATTTGCTTGCGCAGATACAGAACGCGTACTTTGTTTTTGGCCTAGCTTCAATCCAGTGTTGACTGGAATCAGACTCTTACAATCCAGTAGGAGAAGATGTTGAAAGATGCACAAAGAACAAAAATCAAGTGGAAACTTGTTATCTGGTGTCATGTCCCCAGCCTTTCTTTTCTTAATCTGTTTCATTTTGGTTACTTTCTTTCTCTTACTTAGGATTCAGGTGGACTCAGACAATGGACTTGCACAATGGACTTGCACAATGGACTTGCACAACGGACTTGCACAACGGACTTGCACAACGGACATAGACACAGACACATGGCATTCAATACAAATCATGATACAAGTACACTATGGGAGACGAACACAACAGCGCAACGACTTCTACCTATGGCCCACCTTTGCTGATCCTCTGTTCCCAGGTATGGCAGATGCTGGCCAGTTCCACAAGTGCATTCCCCATCTTCATTCCTGCGGTCACCAACTGCACCTCAGCCTTCTTGAAATCTGCCTGCCACTGAAGCATCTCCACCTCCAGTTGAGTAATGGCCAGCAGGCCGGCTTTGTACGGTGTTGCGTGTCCATACATCTGGACTGTCGCATGTTGGATTGGCTGTTTCTTCTTGGGCAGTGCCTTCTTCACAGGCACATTGTTGGAGTCTTCAATGACAATGGCTTCGTCGTCATCTTCTGGAGTGGGTATTGCACGATGCCTTAGTTTTGATGGGTGAACTGTTATCTAGTTAGCGCTGCCAGTAACTTGTGATCTGGTTCACTTACCAGATGCCTTCCCCTTGCCTTTCACATCTGTCACCTTCTCCTCCTTCTGGTTTATCCAGTTTCATTCCTGTGACTTCTCGCACCTCTCCTTCAGGTGTGAGTACCTTGAGCAGGTGCAGTTGGGTGGCCCTCGGCAAACCTCTTTCACCTTTGTGCACTTGGTGTATGGCTTGGCATGCGTGATCATTCCAGTAAACGTGGTCAGTGACACCTTCTTGGAGGGAGGGGCCTCTTCTTCTTTACCATCATCTTCATCTTCATCATTGTCATCCTCTACAATGAGGTGAGCTTGCTGTTTAACCTGGTCAGTGGCTTGGCATGCGTGATCGTTCCAGTAAACATGATCAGCGACACCTTCTTGGTGGGAGGGGCCTCTTCTTCTTTACCATTGTCTTTGTCTTCATCATTGTCATTCTCTACAATGGGGTGAGCTTGCTGTTTAACCCAGTCAGTACTTGACCAGAATCAGTACTGGTGACCATGTACCTTGGCATGAACTGGGCATGATGGCCCAGCCTCAGGGATCTCAGTTGTTGTTGTCACTGCTGTTGGATGCCTGACAACAACAACTGCTCGCTGCATCATCCCCTTGCTCGCTTCCAGTGTCCTCTCAATGGCCGGGTCTGTCTGTACCTTCACGCATTCCTTCTCTTCCTGTCATAGACGTGCCTTGTCTTCCTCAGCCCATTGACAGTGTGCTTTGATCTCCTTGCACCATTTGTTGGACACCTTCTGGACCGCTTCCATGCTGGTGATGACATGCCCTTCAATGCGAGTCTCTGCACCATGCTTGTGCACCTGGTGCAGGCAATCCTGTAAATCCTTCTGAAAAGTTGGTTAATATCACTGAATGTGGGTGAGAAGTTCTGTTACATACCAAAACATCGTCCCACCTTGTCAACCACATCTCTTGCTCCTTGTGAAGTGTATCCTTGTCATCCAGGATTGTGAGGACCTTGGCATAGACCCATTCACTGGCCATCTTGAGCATGCGTGCTGCTTGGACACATGCCAAGTTTGGATCCTCTTGGGAGTTGAGGGTGAGGATGTCATTGATGGTTGAGTTGGCAGACATGGTGGTGAGAAGAGAAGAAGGGTGAGAGAGAGAAGTGAAAGAGATGTGATGTGATGCATTGAGGTGAAATTCCGCTGGCATTGTCATGTTTCAAGGTCTGCCCTCAATACCCAGTCATGTGACTGACTGGAGACAGTTAGATTCTAAGTCCTCTGTGGATGTAGAAGCTCAGTGCTTCTTACATTTGTAGGGGCTTGTTCCCTGTCTTTCTAGATTCCCATAGTGTTCAAGAGTGTCCTTCAAAACATTCCTTAGTGTCCTATATCTATCCACTTGTGATCAAACAGTTCTAGTACGTATCCAGTTCTATCCGTTACTGGACTAACCTTCCGGGATACTATCCAGTGCTATATCCGGTGTTACTATCTGGTAATATTTTTATTAATTACTATTTCCCTCATTGATTTTCCTTCTCTTCTCATTTCAACTTACTATTTGTCATTTATGCTTACTACTAATATCCTCCACTGCATGGTCCAAGACTTCTTTCAAATGTTTCACTACTCCTTTCCTAGCTCAGAACTAGGATCATCTTAGTTGCTTCCATTCACTTGATACTGTCAGTGCTCAACTTGTGCTGTCATTCTTGATTGATTGTAACTCATTTTATCTCGTTTCCTTGAAACTGTTACCATTTGATTTTGTTTGTATCTTAAAGTCCTGAAGAATGCCCAGACTATAAAACACTTGTATCAGATGTTAATAAGAGCCATCTGATTGCCCTTCCTATCTGTCGTCAGGCTCTACCGTGAGCTTTCATGATGTTTAACTTACGCTTCTCACTTGCATTTGTCTTACTTTGTACTATCCACCCTATTGTCTGGTACCAGAATTGTCTTTCCGGTTATATGTCTGAGTCCGGATTTCACCAGACTTGTCTATACACGCTCAGGTATCATCATAGCTACCCCTTCTCTTCATACAACCTTATCAAGGAACCCCTGGGATGAGTCTAACTTGCACCCACCCCTTTAAACATTACTCAACTTTTTATTTTTCTTATACCGTTGAGAAGGCACCAGAAGTGAGCAAGGGAATGACCCAGTGAGCAGTCGTCATCATCAGGTATCCAATGGCAGTGATAACGACAACTGAGGTGCCTGAGGCTGGGCCATTGTGCCTAGTTTATGCTAAGGTATGTGGTCACTGGTACCAATTCTGGTTGAGTACTAACCAGATTAAACAGCAAGCTTGCCCCATTGTAGAGGATGAAAATGGCAAAGACAAAGACAAAGAGGATGAAGAAGAGGCCTCTCCCACCAAGAAGGTGTCGCTAACCATGTTCACCAGAACGATCATGCATGCTGAGCTGTGCACCAAGTGCACAAAGGCAAAGGAGGTTTGCTGAGGGCCACCCAACCATACCTGCTCAAGGTGCTCATGTCTGAAGGAGAGGTGCAAGAAGTCACAGGGGCAAAACCAGGTGAACCAGAAGGAGGTGAAGGTGACCCATGTAAAGAGCAAGGGGAAGGCATCTGGTAAGTCAACTGGATCATGAGTTACCAGTAATGCTAACAAGTTGATAGTGTGCCCATTGAAACTAAGGCATCATGTAACACCAACACCTGAAGATGATGACAAAGCCATTGTTGTTGAAGACTCTGATGGTGTACCTGTGAAGAAGGTACTGCCCAAGAAGAAGTAGCTGATCCAACATGTGATGGTCTGGATGTATGGGTGTGCAACACCATATGGAGCTGGTCTACTGGCAATCACCTGGCTGGAGGCAGAAATGCTCCAGTGGCAGGTCAATTTCAAGAAGGCCAAATCACAGTTGGTGAACACAGGAGTGAAGGTGAAAAATGCACTTGTGGAATTGGCAAGCATCTGCTATACCTGGGAGCAGCAGATCAACAAGGGTGGGCCATAGGTAGTAGTCATAGCACCATCATCCTTCATATAACGTACTTGTATTATCTTCTGTATCCAATGTCATGTGTTCAAGTCCATGTCTATTGTCCGAGTCTGCCTGGATCCTAAGTAAGAGAAAGAAAATGAACCCAAAATGAAATAAATTCAGAAAAGAAAGTCTGAGGACATGACACTGGATAACAAGCTTCCACTTGATTTTTGTTTTTCATGCATCTTTCAACATTTTCCCTACTGGATTATAAGAGTCCAGTTCCGGTTGACACTGGATTAAAGCTAGGCCAAAAACAAAGTGTGTGTTCTGTGTCTGCACAAGTGAATGAAGTAAGAGCTCTTTGATGAAGTGAAAGTAATTCCTGTATTCTTTTTGTTGTTATCTTTTTAATAATAAGATACAAGAAATAAGAGATGAGAGATACTATTGTATGAGTGTCTGTTATGTTTCTTTAGTGTTTTGTTTTGTTTTCATTATAAGGGGACACAGGACGAATTCTGGGATAAAACAGATGTCACGGAATAAACCCCAGGATGGAAGTGGATATATAGCAAAAGAGATTGGGTATCATTGTTTATGTGAAGGAAAGCTAGTCTTGAGAGACTGCTTTCTCATCTTTCTCATTATACTCAATGTCATTTTCTGCCTCAAAGTTATCCAACTCCATATCACTCAGTCCGGTCAGATCAGATACCAGAATTGCAATCTTCATCCTTGTAAAGTAAGGTAGCAACTGGAATGCTGCATACCTCAACCTAGAGATGTTGCCATCCAACTCTGCCAGCAGATAAGATCCTCTAGTAGTCCTACAAAGAATCACCATTGGGCCCAAGTAGCATGGTTTCATCTTCCAATTTAACTCTTTCTCTATCTGGGTATTCTGGACCAAGACAAGATTGCCAGGATGGAACTTATAGTCTCAGATTTGGTTTTTAAAGTACATCTTAAATTGCTTCAAGGACACGAACCATAGTGCAAAGACTTTTCTGTGCATAGACTTAATATCTTTCTGACACTTTTGAAGCTATGAGGCTCTCCAAGCAATCAGGTCAGAACCAGAAACTTTGTCAGAATCAGGAGCTGGAACAAGAAATGTGGTCTCTGTCAGATCAAAAGGAAAAAGGGGCTCAACTCCATGTACCATAAAGTATGGAGAGAGTCTGGTCAACTTCAGAATAGTAACACACTCTGCCCAAAAAACAGAATGAGCTATCAATGGCCAGTGAATCTCCCCTCCCAAGGAACTTTTAACAATGGCCTCCTGTGTCATATTCATTCCCAACTCCTATGCCTTCATCTCCAATACTACCCTAACCAACTCTGGTATTGTACTTCATTACTCTCTCATTCCATGCCAGAGTTACTCCAGGCCTTTGTCCCTTCATTTGGACCTAACTCCTTTCATATCAGATAGCCTTCTCCATTCCTTAGCACCACCATTCTAATAATGTATGTCCTATTTAGTATTAGCTCCGGTCTACATATGTCTCTGACTTTGTCATGCCACTCCATGTGTCTCCTCCATTATGATCCTATGCTTCTTTGTTCTCCTTATGTTTCTCTCCATTTCTTATTCCAACCTCCGACCCAATCCCCTAGTATATAAGTTGATACTTTCCTTCTGTAACTCCTCAGTATGAATATCAACTTAGTTACCTTCTCACTTGTCTCATCTCTAAGTCTCATCCTCACTTAACCTTCAACCTCCATTCCCTCCTATCTCGACACTCTGCTCCTATAAAGGACCAGACTTGAGCAAGGGCACGACATAAAAGTCCTATGCCAAGTCTTATATCTTGTACCATCTCTGTTGGACTCTATCCACCTCCGTTCTTACCTTTCCCAATCTGTTTGAACTCCTATCAGACTAGTGTTCAAAGAATTCAGACTTGATAGTATATTCATACTCGAACTTGCTCATTGTCCACACAAATCATATCATGTTATAGAACATCAAGGGCCTCATGTTCCAATGCCTTGCAGACAACTTTTGAAAGTAATCAAAATATTCCAGGGAAATTCATTAGCCTTACTGCTCATGCTACTGTACTATCAATCTCTGAAATCTTTGGTTGGCGCTCCCCATTAACTGCACTCCTGCCAGAAATTGCCTCTCCTTCAACACCTCATATCCAGGAACTGGCAAAAGATGAAGACTTTCCTGCTCTGGAGCATGACTGGAAACGCTCCACCACAAGGGCCAGTGGTCCTGGTGACCCTAACGGCCCTGATTTCTCTAACCCCAGAGATGACAATAACAATGGAAATGACTCCAACAATAACTTTTCCACATCCTCTGACCTCAATAAGGTCGAGGGATATCTCCACCATAACAACAAAAAGAACGCTATTCCACTGACATATGAACCTTTCACTCAGCTTGCTGATGCAATCAGGGACCTAACCAGGTCAGTGATCCATCACAAGAACAACTCTGACTTGGCTAAGACTAAAGTCCAAGAACCTGACACATATGATGGCATGGACCTGAAGAAACTCCGTTCAGTGTGAAATCAACTTCCAAGCCAATCAAAAGGCCTTCAAGAAGGATCAGGCTAAAGTCACCTTCATCCAATCCTACCTGAAAGACATTGCCTTGAAGTACTTTGAGCTGGACCTGCTCAGGACAGAATTCTGATACCTTCAATCTCAATGAATGGAAAAATTGTTAGGCATTTTTATATGAACTACAGGCCAACTTCAGACCTCATGACCCTGTTGCTGATGCAGAAGCTCAACTCAAGCGACTGCAGATGAAAGACTCCCACTGTATCACCCAATACATTGTCAAATGGAATCGTCTGGCAAGCCAAGTCCATGAATGTGGCAATGGCATGCTTTGCCGAAGCTTCTATAATGGACTTCCAGATTGGATCAAGGACAAGATCTCTCGTCAAGGCAAACCAGACAACCTCTACAACCTCTGCACTAGGGCGCAACAAATCAACCATAGGTATTGGAAGCATAAGGAGGAACAATCTAGGTCTGTCAAACCTCCCACTTCCAACACTTCTTCATTGAAGCAAACATCCTTGTCCTCTATCACTCCCACCACCAACTCCAGTCCAACTAAGGATGACAAATCATGGAGTTTGAATGCCTCCTCCAGCACCTCCAGAGGTAGTAAGAATTCAAACAAGATACCCACCAGAACCCCTGATTCCATCTCATTCAAGCTTGGGAAAGATAGCAAGCTTCTTCTCAAAGAACACCAATGCTGCCTCCAACTCAACCTCTACCTATTTTGCAGGCAAGCCAGGCATCCTACAAAGGAATGTTCCAAATTGTCCTTCAGAGCCTCAAAGGCTTGAGCTGCCACAGCAACTCTGGCAGCTACCTCTGCCCCTCCAATGCCTTCAAAGGCAAAAAATAGAGAGTGACTTCTATGGAACTGCACTGGATGGGAGTTGTGTTGAGCCTAACTGTGTACCCATAGAATTTCATCTCAATATATTTGCTCTTTCCGATCCAAATTCTTTGAAACCCCTTGTATCTATCATCCCCTATGGCCTCTCTGCTATTTCTTCTCTTCTTGACTCCAGTTCTACTCATTGTTTTATAGACTCTAAGATTGTAACAAAAAATAATCTTTCTACATACCCTGTTTCTCTGATTTTCCTCCATCTCTTTGATGGCTCCACCTCTTCTGTTATTTCTTCCACTGAAGACCTCCCAATAACCTTTGCCTCAGATGAAACCACCTCTGATACATTCTACATAACCTCATTGGATCCCTTATGCACAATTGTGCTTGAACATAGCTGGCTCACCTGTTATAATCTGTTGATTGATTGGGTACTGGGCAGCATTACATTCCAACCTTCTGCAGAAAAGATGCCAACCCCAATGTCACCCTCCATATCTCTGAAGTCCACCCAGGCTACTTCTGGCCTAGCCAGTCAACCTTCAGAGAATACTACTTTGAATTTGCCTCCCACTCCTGGACTTTGTAGTCCTCCCATTTCCTTTGTAAATATGATTGCGTTCAATTGTGCCTGCAAGATGGAAGGCTCGGTCCCCTTCACTCTCTGCCTCAGAACCCTTGACAACATTGTCCATGGTCGTTTGGCCTCTGTCTCTGAAGCTCTGAAGGAAGAGATAAACCTCTACAGTGCCACCAGAGTATCACGACTTCAAGGACATCTTCAGTAAACAGAAGGCTGACATGCTCACACTGCATTGCTCCTTTGACCTCAAGATTGATCTTGAGGAAGGTGCTGAACCTCCAATTGGTCAACTGTACTCCCTTTTCCCATCAGAGTTGGGATCCCTCAGAGACTTCCTGGACAAACATCTCCGCATAGGCTTCATTCATCAATCCACCCCCCCATTCACCACACCTGTGCTGTTTGTCCAGAAGAAAGATAGATTTCCCCAACTCTGTGTTGATTTCCAAGGTCTAAACAAAATCACTAGAAAGGATTGATACCCACTTCCCTGCACCTCCGATCTCTTTGATTCCCCTAGTGGAGCAAAGGTCTACACCAAGCTTGATCTCTGGCATGCGTACCATTTGGTCTGTATTGCAGAAGGTGACAAATGGAAGACTGCATTCTGCACTCAATATGGCTTCTATGAGTGGTTAGTAATGCCCTTTGGACTCACCAATGCCCCAGCTGCTTTTCAGCACTTTGTCAACTCAATATTTGCCAATATGCTGGACATGTCCATAGTAATCTACCTCAACGACATCCTCATCTACTCCAATGACATCTCCTCACATTGAAAGCACATCCAAGAGGTTCTCCAATGCCTCCATGCTAACAGTCTTTACCTCAAGCCAGAGAAGTGCAAATGGCACTTGGACTCTGTCAAGTACCTCGGATATATGCTTTTCCCTTCCAGTCTTACAATGGCCCATGACAAGATTCAAACAATCATGAATTGACCAGAATCACATAAAGTGAAAGACATTCAGTCATTCCTAAGGTTCACCAACTTCTATCACAGGTTTATCCAAAACTACTCCAAGATCATGGTTCCCCTCACCTGTTTAACCCGCAAAGGAGTTCCTTGGAACTTCTCTGATGACTGTCGCAATTTGTTCAACCACCTTAAGCAAGCCTTTATGACCACTCTGGTCCTTGTACATTGGACTCTGGACTCTGGACTCACTGTTGAAACCAATGCCTCCAATTATGCTATCGCTGGAATACTCTCCATAACTACCTCCAACTCCAAAATTCACTCCATCACATTCTACTCTTGTACCCTTACAGAAGCAGAATTGAATTATGACACCCATGACAAAGAGCTACTGGTGATTTATAAAGTGTTTAGGAACTGGCATCACTACCTTGAAGGCTCTGCAACTCCAATCAACATCGTCATGGACCACAAAAATCTTGAATATTTTTCTTCCACTAAACTCCTGACATGATGCCAGGCATGCTGGTCGGAGTACCTCTGCCAGTTCAATATGGCAGTCTGGTACCACCCTGGTAAGCTTGGAGCTAAGCCTGATGCCCTGACTCAGTGTTGGGATGTCTATCCAAAAGAGGGGAATAAGAACTATGCTCATATCAACCCTGACAATTATAGGCCCATTTTCACCCCTGAACAGCTCGCTACATCCCTCTGAGCAACATCCCTCGCAACTGCAACATTCCAGGCTTTTATAATCGTTGACATGGAACAACTCCATTCCAACATCCTATCTTTCCTCTCTAATGATCCTATTGCCTCACCTCTCCTGTCCTCTGAGTCCCTTATCAACCCATGCTGGTCCATTTCGCCTGAAGGATTCCTCCTCCAAGACAATTGCACTTATGTACCTGAAGATAATGATCTCTGGCTTTGTATACTCCGATATTTCCATGATTACCCTATTGCTGGTCACTTCGGACAAAACCATACCTTGAAACTTATCTGCCATGAATATACATGGCCTGGCATTCATTGCTACGTCAAGGACTACATCAGTTCCTGTACAGTCTGTGCTTGTGCCAAAGTCCCAAGACATTATCCATATGGTCTCCTTAAGCAGCTCCCAGTACTGGAGAAACCATGGAACTCAATCTCCATGGATTTCATTGAACAGCTTTCACCCTCGGATAGATTTATAGCAATTCTAGTGATCATAGATAGGCTCTCCAAACAAGCCATCTTCATTCTGACCCACAACACTATCACCTCCCCTAACCTTGCCAAGTTGTTCCTCTTCCATGTGTTTAGCAAGCACAGAGTCCCCTCCCATGTCACCTCCAATCAGGGATCTGAGTTTGTATCACATTTCTTCAGATCCCTAGGAAAGACTCTGGACATGTACCTTTACTTCACCTCTGGTTATTACCCAAAGAGTGATGGACAAACAGAGCAAGTTAACCAAACTCTTGAGCAATACCTCCAGACTTATTGCAATTACTAGCAGGACAACTGGTCAGATCTTCTTCCTCTTGCTGAATTCACATACAACAACACTTCTAGTGCAACCACTAGAGTATCTCTGTTCTTCACAAACAAAGGCTATCATCTAAACTTCTCCATCTACTCTGATCATGATCTCACCTCTTCTGCAGCTTGAACATTCATCACTAAACTAGATAAACTCCACGAGTTCCTCTAATTGGAGATGGCAGAAGCCCCAAAACAGTATCAAGGCTCTATTGATGCAAAACACAGTCTCACTCTGGACTTCAAGATCAGTGATCAAGTATACATGAAAGTGAAGTTCCTCCGATCCACCTGACCCTCCAAGAAACTCTCTGAGAAGAATCTTTGCCTGTTCCTTATTATTGCTAAGCCTGGATCACACCCATTCATACTCCGTCTTTCTGATTTCATGCATTCTGTTCACCCAGTCTTCCACGTTTTCCAGATAGAGTTGTGTACTCTGAACACTATCCCCAATCATGTCCAACCTCCGCCTCCTCTGGTCAAGGTTGACAGAGAACTAGAGTACAAGATCAACAAGACCCTCAACTTGAAAATCGATCGGAGAAGGCATCACTGCCAACTCCTATACTTGGTCCATTGGCTTGGTTATGAAGGAACAAATGACAAAACTTCCTGGCTCATGGCCATGGAACTTGGCAATGCCTCAGAATTTGTCATGGACTTCCATTGGAGGTACCCTGACAAGCTTGGCCCACTTTGATCCTCAACACATAGTGACTCTGATCTGACTTAAAACTCATCTGATCAAAGACCGGAGAAACCAAACCTGACACATGACCAATCTCTCAGGTACCACAACCCTGAAACCCTGAGTTTCAGCACTTCATCAACCCTTACCTTAGTTAACCAAGGCTCCAGTACCTCCATGTTTGCCCTTCCCATTCTCTTCTCACTACTACCCATTGCTAAAAGCAATGCAGGCTATACCTACCTGCTTCTACCATTCTAATCAAAATGATACATTTATCTATACTTGCCCTGTTAGCACCACCTCTGCCTATGCATTAGGATTTGAAGTCCTATTACCACCTCACCACAACACACTTGTAGCCATCTATGTTTACAGCCAAGAACTACCTATTATAGTTGGCCAGACTACTAGAATCACTAGCCACTGGAAGGATTGCCTAGACATTTGTATTATACCATCCCAAACCAATCCCCCCTCTACTATTGCCATATTTACTCTATGAATACTAACTCTCTGGTATCATTTACCCCTCTACCTATCTCTTTACCACAGATATTGCCTACAGTATTACCAGCCACCATCACATCTTTTTGAACTTGATGACTATCAACCTATCCACTTTAGAAGGATATCATGCAGTTCAGAACCACCTTCATCCAACTACTATCTCCTTACTCTGCTCCTCCATAACTCTGTATCTCCAAATTACTTTCAAAGGCAGGTACTAGAATAGCCAACTTCATTGTCTCCTTCATTCAAGGTTGATAGAGAACTAGAGTATGAAATCCTAGAACTTGACAATCGACCAGAGAAGGTGTCACTGCCAACTCCTGTACTTGGTCCATAGGCTTGGTTATGGTTACCCAATAAGCCCAGATCACTTGATCATACTCGCTCAGTTCTTTAACAAAAGACTATCATTCAAAAAAAAAAAAAAACTACTACTACTATTAGTCCTACCTGTTGTCCACCTCTGATCCTTTCCCATCTGCCTCCACCTCCACATCCTTCTCCTCCAACTGCACACCCTTATCCTCCTTCTGCCCTGCAAAATTCTTCTCCTTCATTTGGACATTCTTCACCCTCATCTTCTTTACCCTCTGATCCTCCCTCAGGCCCTGGGCATCTTCCCTAATCTCCATGACCATCTGGGAAATCTCCCCAAGGTGCCCCACCATTTCTCAGAGCACCTCAAGGAGGGCCATCTTCATCCCTCCTCCACTATCCTTCTTCGACAGGCCTGCTGCTGGTATCTCCACCATGGTGTGCACTCTCTTCCTTCATTCTCCACCCCTTGAAGAACCCACTTTTGATGCCTCTTTCTCCTCCTGCGGCCTCTTGCACAGTAGGTGCTGGCACTGGCACCCATGACACACTGTCCCCTTTGTTCCTGGTGCAGGGTCTTCACATATCTCCCCACATTTGCAGCACTGTTTGTAGTCACTGCCAGTCATCACCCTCTGTGGCTGTTTTTGGGTGCGACCACACTCTGCGTCACCTCTGTCAGAAAGGATGATGATCTCGTCATCCTTAGGACTTGGTCAGCTTTGTTCTCCCCCAATGACTGGCCACTTACCTTGCCATCGCTGGCCCTCTCCTTCTCCTTCCCTTTCTCCCAGGCCTGCTTAACCTCCTCTACCTCCTCATGCACCTTCCACTTGCGTTTTTCATGCTCTTGATGTGCTTGTGCCTCCACCTCTTCACGCTCTTGACACACCTTCTCCTCTGCTTCACATTGGGTGTGTTTGTGCTCTTCTTGCCACCTTCTTGCCACTGCAAGCACCACTTCCAGACACATCACCTTGCTGTCATTCCTGGAGTTGTTGTGGTCGTCAACATTTGATATTGTGGTGAGGGAAGAAGTTGTTGTTCAAGAGGTCTTAGCCAATGAAGTAAGTGCTTTTAACCCTGATTGGTAATATTCAGACTTCACTCAAAACTCCTGACATGCCCACCTCCACCAGACCATTTCAGACAAAGCAAGACTTAGTGAATTGTCTCTGGCCTCAAGGGCTTGGCCCTAATTGAGGGGCACTGTTGTATTCATTCCCAACCCCTATGTCTTCATCTCCAATACTGTCCTAACCAACTCGGATATTGTACTTCATTACTCTCTCATTCCATGCCAGAGTTACTCCAGGCCTTTGTCCCTTCCTTCAGACCTGACTCCTTTCGTATTGGATAGCCTTCTCCATTCCTTAGCACCACCATTTTAATAACATATGTTCTATTTAGTATTAGCTCCAGTCTATATATGTCTCCGACTCCATCACACCACTCCATGTGTCTCCTCTATTATGATCCTATGCTTCTTTGTTCTTCTTATGTTTCTCTCCATTCCTTATTCTGACCTTCAACCTAATCCCCTAGTATATAAGATGATACTTTCCTCCTGTAACTCCTCAGTATGGATATCAACTTAGTTACCTTCTCACTTGTCTCATCTCTAAGTCTCATCCTCACTCAACCTCCAACCTCCATTCCCTTTTATCTTGACACTCTGCTCCTATAAAGGACTGAACTTGAGCAAGGGTGCGACATAAAAGTTCTGTGCCAAGTCCTACATCTTGCACCATCTCTGTTGGACTCTATCCACCTCCGTTCTTACCTTTCCCAATCCATTCGGACTCCTATCAGACTAGTGTCCAGAGGATTCTGACTTGACATCCTGGACATCAAAATGACACTGTTCAACCACACCATTCATCTGAGAGTTATAGGGAGATATCCAGATATGCCAGATATCATACCAGTTGGATAGAGTGTTTAGTGCTTGAATAAAAGGTGAGCCATTATTAGTGACCAATTCAGAGACAACACCCCAATGACAAAGAATGTCCTGAAAAATAAAAGATGCAATAGCTGCTGCATTCTCTGAGCACAGCATTCTCCATTCCAGATAAGCTATTAGAGCACAGCAAGCCTGAACAATATACCAGTAGCTACCAGATTTGGGCATAACCATAGTATTAATGTGGACCTTTTGAAAGAGTTCACCCACAACCAGAATGGTAGGTGGAATATGGAATTTCTGAGTTTGCTGGATTTGACACTCATGACAAGTCTTGATTACCATTTGACATCATTGATCAACATGGGCCACCAGAAGCAGAGGAGTAACCGAGTCTGAACAGAGAAGATACCTTTGTGTCCAAGGATATCATGGACCTTCTGAATGAGTCCATAGCAGTGTTCTACTGCAACAACCAACTGATAACAACCATGAGGTTCTCAATAATACAGAGAGTTTCCCAGTAAGAAGAAATGAGTGACAGAATTGATGAAAGATTGGTAGTTGGAGTCGGCGACATCAGGAGGTTGAACTCAAGTCTCAAGAAATGACTGGATATAAGCAATCCAGGACTCTTTAATCAGAGCTTTCAAAGATCTTGGGATAACCAGGGTCAGAGAATTTAGTACTGGTATTGTATTAAGCAGGATAAACAACCCATGCATGCAGCAAGTAGGCCCAGCAGAATATCTAGAGAAGTGAGTGATGCCTGGAAAGGCAGTAATACATTCATTGAGAAGTGAAATCAAGAAGGAATAAGTGTTATCTAGCCAACCCTCAAAGTTGTCCTCATCCGGAGGATCGTCATCCAAGACTGGATGCCAGAAAAGACCATCTCCCCTGGTATACTAAGTAGCAGGAACATGAACAAGACAAAAATGAAAGAGCAGGATGCCAGCAATCCATCAATTGATGGTCACATTGGGTTGCAGATCTGGGTTGGATATCATTTCCTTCACAAACTTTGCATCCATTTCAACTGTGAAATTAGCAATGCCAAAGATGAATATTCAGACTGCTTGAACAGCACGAAATAGTCCATAAAGTTCCAATTTTGCTTGTAAATACCGGCTCTTAACCTCTGTAAGGCTGATAGAACCAAAGTGATTGGAATACTGCTTTCCATCATTACCTTCTTGAGAAAGAATGTATCCAACTGTGATCACAAATGTGTCAACAGCTAAGATCACTTCATGACTGGATTCATAATCCAAGCACCAGAGTGTGGGAGAAGTACATATTGCATCCTTTATATGCTGCATAGATTCTTTTTGTGAGTTGCCCCATTCAAAGGGGACACCCTTGCACGTGAGATGAATGAGTAAATGAGCAATAGAAGCAAAATCTTTAATGAAAATGCAGAGTATACCACACATACCTAGGAATCCACACACATAAGTGAGTGTTTCACACTGTGGCCAGTCACAGATTTTCTGCACTTTGTTTTCATGAAGAATCTGGCCCTCTGCAGTACACTTGTGTCTGCCCACAGTAGCATCTGGTGCAGCAAGGATGAATTTCTTGGCTGAGACCATAGCACCAACATTTTTGAGATGCTGGATAATGCGATGTACGTTCTTAAGACACTCCCAGATGAAGTAGTAAATTTCTGGATTACCAGGAATGGTCTCATATGAGCCATCCAGTCTCTGATACTAGGTGATAACAGATTTCACTAGAAGGTTGTCAATAAATGAATAGGTATAGCAAGGAATTTTGTCCTAAAGAATAAATGACATGTCTGCCTGATAGATCTGAACAGCATTAGTGTAACCCATAGAAACAGTAGTGAGACAGTGTGGACCCATAGAACTATTGAATGTAGTCAAGTCCTGGGATTCTGGATGGAGTGGACATTGGCCATATCTGGTGAACAGATCCATTATTCCATACACTGCATATCCTTTAAAGGATTCTGCAAAGTGCTCCACAAATGAAGGGGTGGAAGAGTTACAGATTGTTACCCCATTGAGAGGTTATAAGTCATGAATAAGATGGAGAGATTTACTATTCTGCTTAAATATACAGAACCAGCAAGACCAGTAAGAAGCAGTAGATAGTTCATAGACTCCAGATGCAATCCAGTCCTTGATGATTTGTATAGCACCATTTCACATAGCAGGTGGAATCAGAATATTTCATAGGGCCCAAGGAGTATGGGGTATAGTCAGGATTTTGACTGGAGAAAAATACCATTCATTGAGTCTACCTTGCTCAGTAGGAACCCAAGCAAAGGTTTTCTCATGGTCACAGAGAATCCAATAAATGAGTTTGAATTCTTCTGGCCAAAGCCATTTAGCAGGATTGAGATCTAGATTGTCAGCACATTCTTGGGTAAACCAGATACTGGAAACAAAGTCTGGAGGAATAACCAGAAAAGGTTTAAGTCCAGCAAGCAAATCATCAGATAGAGTCCATATAATACGAAACTCTGCATCAGTTGGTGCAACCACTGATTGAACCTTCTTTGCCACTGGTTTATAGGCCAGGACATGTAAGGCTTTATCATAAGAGTAAACAGAAGAGAGAGTAGAAAGAGCCTCCAGTCAAAGAACAGATTGAGTAGAAGAAAAATAAGCGTAGTTTGAAGAAGGAGAAGTAGAAACATATAGAGAAGATGTTGAAACAGGAATCAGATTAAGACCAGATTGAATGGAAGTTATACCAGAATCTCCCCAATCATAAGGTGGATCATCGATTTCTAAAAATCCATTTTGAGAATGGATTGGTGGTTATTATATTGTTTCTGCTCATGATAGCGAGGACACCCTTCTGCCCAAGCCCAGGTAGTGTAACAACTTCAGCAAAGGAGTGTTTCAAAAGAAGCAACCAGCAGTCTACCTTAGTCATAAAGAAAAAAAGGGAAGGAGTTTTAAGTCTAGTGTTTCTTTGTTGAAGGAGAAGAACAAGAGAACCAGACTGGGGGCTCCAGTTGGGCTCTAGGGGTTTATATACTACCTAGGGGTTTGTACATGTGTGGTTCTATTTGTATATGTTATATACCATAAAGGGTAGAAAGCAGTATCTATTAGACAAGTCACTGTGAGTCATGATGGAGGTAGTGAAGATAAGAAATATAAAATAGAAGGCTGTCTGTGTGGTAGCACTGGTGAGCATAGCCTTGTGATGGAGATTAATAGATAGGAGGGATAAGGGGTAAGTTATAAGGATATACCCATGTGGCATATCAAATGGAAGAGAAGCATAGCATAGGGTGGTAGAACAGCCTTGTGGCAGTGGGAGATTAAGAAGAGAAGCATGGCAGGGATCAATAGATAAGGGTCATGAGTCATGCAAATCATAAGATCTTATATATTCATCCAGGGATAAGTTATGTGATCATGGCTATGTCATGGTAACTGTTCTGAGTCATGGGTGTCGTGGCAATGATGGATGACTCATCTAGAGTTGTTGAAAATGGCTAAGTGCATCTAGTGCTGTGAAAAGAGTTTGGTGACTGTAACAAGTAGGCAAGATATACTGCTTTTCTGTATTAGGATCCCAAAGAGTAATGTTTTGGGCACCATCTGAGAAATTCTCTGTGTTAGCACTCATAAGATAATGGAAAGGATAACCAAGCAACAGGTCAAAGTTAGCATGAGCCAGGATTTGTACCTGGACCATAACTTCTCCTACATCAAAGTCAAGAGAAAGATTCTCCAAGACACCAATAGTAGTGTCAACATTAGTATTGGTGAATGACATGCACATGGTATGGTCCAAGCAGACTGGAAGTCCTAACTCTTTCCAAATACGCTTGGGCATAACAACTATCTCAGAACTGGAATTCAAAATGCCCACAATGGTAAGTCAAGAGAAAGATTCTCCAAGACACCAATAGTAGTGTCGACATTAGTATTGGTGAATGACATGTGCATAGTATGGTCAGAGCAGACTGGAAGTTCTAACTCCTTCCAAATATGCTTGGGCATAGCAACAATCTTGGAACTGGAATTCAAAATGCCCACAATGGTACATCCTGAATCACCAACATGTGCCTTGATTGCTTGAAGGGGAAGGTTATGATGGGTGACTATGAGCCCCTTATCATTTCAAAGAATCTGATTTCCATACTCGCAAGAGATAGATTCCAGATCCCTTCCTGAGAGTTTGTTGACCTGTATGAGATGAGAATAAGGATTGTTAGAAACACACTTCATGGTTGTGAGATCATGGAATTGCTTCTGGAACTTTGGTGATACCGCAAATAATTTCTTTACAGATACTGGAACACTTGTGTCCAGCACCTGCTCAAGAACATGCTTAGGAGCAGTGTCATTCTCAAGAGGAAATGAATATTTATACTACATCATGGAAAGAGATTGGTTAGCTTGTGGAGTGTGAATAGGGATGTTACTTTGTATACTGATGGTGTGGATATAGTTCTGATATAACCAGATGAACCTGGTATACTGGAATTTTTGTTAGCATTCAACGACAAAGATGAAGAAGAAGGGGTTGCTTTCATAACTTGTAACTTTGGGGACAGATGCTCCTCAGATACTGAAGCAGCTCTGCTATTTGGTTTTCATACAGGCAGAACCTGTACACCATTGAAGTGGACATGCTTCTTTCCTTTATTATGAGAGTTTTTGTCAGCTTGAAAAGTAGCTCAAGCCTGAGCAAGATACAGCTGGAAGTTTGTGTTAGTGGTTATGGGGATAGAATCACTTTCCGTGTCCAACTTCATTGTAGTGAAAATGGAAGTGTCAATATTCAGGATAGTAGGAGAATCCAGATAGGAGATGGATAGTATATTTGCCATCACATGAGGTGGAGCATCTCTAGTAAACCCAGATGAGGAGGGTGCAGCAGCAGCAGCAGCAGAAGCCTGAGCAGATCCAGAGACATGATCAACAGTGTCTTTAAGACACCTTGTACCAGGAACACGAGGAATTTCCAATTCATCCAATAGATAGAGCTGGTTGTCATTACCCTGGATAACCTTTCTGGAGTTCAAATACTCACAACAAATAGGGCAAGTACGAGTGAAGTGTCCTGCTTCAGCACAGAAATGACAGAGCATCAGAGAATGAGTAGTCAGATTAGATTCCACTTTAACAGGAGCAGGATTGTAGGATGGAATGGGGGCAGTTGGTGAAACAATGTGATGAGGTTGGTAGGTAGGCTGAGATGACTGCACATGATATAAGAAAGATAGAAAGGTTGGGTGATGATAAAAGTGGTGGGTGTGAGTTAGACTCATCCCAGGGGTTCCTTGATAAGGTTGGTAGAGTGAGAAGGTGTTGCTACAAGAAGACCTGAGCACAAATGGACAAGTCCCATCAATTCTGGACTCGTAAGTGAAGCAGATGTGTAGTTTCCGGTACCGAATAGCATATCAGATATGGTGGATAGAATGAACAGTGACGAAGGCAAAAGACAAACAAGGAGGGAAAGCACCATGAAGACTCGACGATAGAGTCTGACACTTAGTGAGACGAACAATGGGGTGCAAAAACCTGCCATTTGGAACAAGGTACAAGATTTTTATAGTCCAGGCATACTCTGTGACTAAGTAAGGTACAGATGAGAATAAAGTGACAGCATCAGTCAACTGCCAACAGTATCAAGAAACGAAATATGAAGTTAGAATATAAGTGACAGCTCGAGTCCGGTGATGATGGTATCAAGGTACAAAGTGAGATGAGATATGACCTGAACTCAATAGAGAGAATAAATGTACGAAGAGCTCATGGACCATGCGGGCATACGAAGACTGATTATTCCGTGCGGTGGTCAATAAGTCTATATAAGTAAAAGAGAAACAAAATAAAAATAAAACATAGAAAGCGGAACGAGTGACCGGATGCATGACTGGATAGTATACTGGATACGTAGTCCGGTGTTAGTCCAGTACCGGAATAAACAAATACGTACTTGATCGCGAGCAGATAGACGCAGGACACTAAGGGACATTTGGAAGGACACTCTTGAACACTAAGGGAACCTAGAAAGACAGGGGATGAGCCCCTACGAACATAAGGAGCACTGAGCTCCCACATCTGCAGAGGACTTAGAATCTGACTGTCCCCAGTCAGTCACGTGACCAGGTATTGAGGGCGGACCTTGAAACACGACAATGCCAGTGGAGTTTCACCTCAATGCATCATGTCACATCTCTCTCACTTCTCTCTCTCACCCTTCTTCTCTTCTCACCACCATGTCCGCCAACTCAACCATCGACAATATCCTTGCCCTCAACTCCCAAGAGGATCCGAACTCGGCGCATGTCCAAGCAGTGCGCACACTCAAGATTGCCAGCGAATGGGTCTACGCCGAGGCCCTTGCAATCCCGGATGACAAGGAGACACTCCACGAGAAGCAAGAGATGTGGTTAACGAGGTGGGACAGCGTTTTGGTACATGACAGAAATTCTCACTCGCATTTAGTGATATTAACCAATTTCTCAGAAGGATTTACAGGATTGCCTGCACCAGGTGCACGAGCATGGTGCAGAGGCTCGTGTTGAAGGGCACATCATCACCAGCATGGAAGTGGTCCAGAAGATGTCTGACAAATGGCGCGAGGAGATCAAAGCGTGCCGCCAATGGGCTGAGGAAGACGAGGCACATCGACAACGGGAAGAGCAGGAACGCATGAAGGTGCAGATGGACCTGGCCATCGAAAAGACACTGGAAGTGAGCAAGGGGATGACGCAGCGAGCAGTCGTCGTCATCAGGCATCCAGCAGCGATGACAACGACTGAAATCCCTGAGGCTGGGCCATCACGCCCAGTTCATACCAAGGTACGTGGTCACTGGTACCAATTCTGGTCGAGTACTAACTGGTTTGAACAGCGAGCTCGCCCTGTCATAGAGGACGACAATGACGAAGATGAAGACAATGGCGAAGAAGAAGAAGCTCCTCCCGCCAAGAAGGTGTCACCGACCATGTTCGCTGGAACAATCACGCATGCCGAGCCATGCACCAAGTGCACGAAGGTGAAAGAGGTTTGCCGAGGGCTGCCCAACTGCACCTGCTCAAGGTGCTCGCGCCTGAAGAAGAGGTGCGAGAAGTTGCAGGGACGAAACCAGGCGAACCAGAAGGAGGAAAAGGCGATGGATGTGAAAGGCAAGGGGAAGGCACCCAGTAAGTGAACCGGATCACAAGTTACCGGCAGCGCTAACTAATTGACAGTTCGCCCATCAAAACTAAGGCATCGCGCAACGCCCACTCCAGAAGACGACGATGAAGCCATCATTGTTGAAGATTCCGACAACGCGCCTGTGAAGAAGGTGCTGCCCAAGAAGAAACAACTGATCCAACACGCAACGGTCCGGATGTACAGACATGCAACACCATACAAAGCCGGCCTGCTGGCCATCACCCGACTGGAGGCGGAGATGCTCCAGTGGCAGGCAGACTTCAAGAAGGCTGAGGTGCAGTTGGCAACCACAGGGACGAAGATGGGGAATGCACTCACGGAATTGGCAAGCATCCGCCATACCTGGGAACAGAAGATTGACAAAGGTGGGCCTTAGGTAGAAGTCGTCGCACCGTCGTGTTCGTTTCCCGTAGCGTACTTGTGTCATAATTTGTATTGAATGTCATGTGTCCGTGTCCGTGTCCGTTGTCCGAGTGCGCCCGGATCCTAATTAAGAGAAAGAGAACAACCAAAATGAAACAGATTAAGAAAGAAAGGCTGGGGACATGACACCAGATAACAAGTTTCCACTTGATTTTTGTTCTTCATGCATCTTTCAACATCTTCTCCTACCGGGTTGTGAGAGTCTGGTTCCGGTCAACACCAGATTGAAGCTGGGCCAAAAACAAAGTGCGTGTTCTGTGTCTGCACAAGCAAATGAAGTAAGAGCTCTTCAACGAAGTGAAAGTGATTCCTGTATTCTGTTTGTTTTCATCATTTCATAGTTTTAGTCTTTTGATGATAAGAGACGAGAGATACTATCGTATGAGTGTCTGTTATGTTTCTTTAGTGTTTTGTTTTGTTTTTGGGAGAGACACTGGACAAAACCTGGGATAAAGTGGAAGTCACCGGATGAAACCCGGGATGGAAGCAGATATATAGTGAAAGAAATTGGATATCGTTGTTTTATGTGGAGGAAGGCTAGTCTCGAGAGACTGCTTCCTCATCTTCCTCATCATACTCGATGTCCTCTTCTGCCTCGAAGTCATCCAACTCCATATCGCTTAATCCGGTGAGACCGGATACCGGAATCGCAATCTTTGTCCTTGTAAAGTAAGATAGCAACCAAAATGCCACATACCTCAACCTAGAGATGGCACCATCCAACTCTGCCAGCAAGTAAGATCCTCCAGTAGTCCTTCAAAGAACCACCATTGGACCCAAGTAGCGTGGTTTTGTCTTCCAGTTTAACTCTTTCTCTATCTGGGTATTCCGGACTAAGACGAGATTTCCAGGACGGAACTCATAGTCTCAGATTCGGTTTTTGAAGTGCGCCTCAAATTGCTTCAAGGACGCGAACCATAGTGTGAAGACTTTTCTGTGCATAGACTCGATATCTTCCTGATGCTTTTGGAGCTGTGAGGCTCTCCAAGCAATCAGGTCTGAACTAGAAACTTTGTCAGAATCAGGAGCCGGAACAAGAAATGTGGCCTCCACCAGGTCGAAAGGAAAGAGGGGCTCGACTCCATGCACCATGAAGTACGGAGAGAGTCCGGTCAACTTCAGAATAGTAACATGCTCTGCCCAAAAAATGGAGTGAGCTGTCAGCGGCCAGCGAATCTTCCCTCCCAGGGAACTTTTAACAATGGCCTCCTGGACATCGAAATGACGCCGTTCAACCACGCCGTTTGCCTGAGAGTTATAGGGGGATATCCGGATATGCCGGATACCATACTGGTCGGATAGGGTGTTTAGTGCCTGAATGAAAGGTGAGCCATTGTCAGTAACCAATTCAGAGACGACACCCCAACGACAAAGAATGTCTTCGAAAATGAAGGATGCAATAGCGGCTGCATTCTCTGAGCACAGCATTCTCCATTCCGGATAAGCTGTCAGAGCGCAGCAAGCTTGAACAATATACTGGTAACTACCAGATTTGGGCATAACCATAGTATCGATGTGGACTTTTTGAAAGAGTCCACCCACGACCGGAACAGTGGGTGGAATGTGAATTTTTTGAGTTTGCTGGATTTGACACTCGTGACAAGTCTTGATGTACCATTTGATGTTGTCAATCAACATGGGCCACCAGAAGCAGAGGAGCAACCAAATCCGGACAGAAAAGACACCTTTGTGCCCGAGGTTATCATGAACCTCCTGAATGAGTCCATAACAGCATTCCACCGGAACAACCAACTGATGACGGCCATGGGGTTCTCAACGGTACAGAGCATCCACCAGTAAGAAGAAACGAGTGACAGAATTAATGAAAGATTGGTAGTCGGAGTCGGCGATATCAGGAGGTCAAATGCAAGTCTTGAGAAATAACCAGATACGAGCAATCCGGGACTCTTTAATTAGAGCTTTCGAAGATCTTGGGATAACCGGGGTCGGCAAGTCTAATACGGATGTTGTGTTAAGCAGAATAGACAACCCATGCATGCAGCAAGTAGACCCAGCAGAATATCTAGAGAAGTGAGCGATGCCTGGAAAGGCAGGACTGCATTCATTAAGAAGTGAAATCGAGAAGGAATAGGTGTTATCTAGCTAACCCTTGAAGTCATCCTCCTTTGGAGGGTCATCACCCAAGACTGGACACTGGGAAAGGCCATCCACCCCAGTATGCCGGGTAGCAGGAACATGAACAAGACGAAAATGGAAGAGCAGGATGCCAGCAATCCATCTATTGATGGTTGCATTGGGTTGTAGATCTGGGTTGTTTATCATACCCTTCACAAACTTTGCATCCATTTCCACTGTGAAGTTAGTGACACCAAAGATGAATATCCGGACTGCGCGAAGAGCGCGAAAAAGTCCATAAAGCTCTAGTTTGGCTTGGGAATAATGGCTTTCGACCTTGGTGAGGCTGAGTGAGCCAAAGCAATTTGGATACTGCTTCCCATCATCACCTTCTTGGGAAAGGATGAATCCGACTGTGACTACAGATGTGTCAACAGCTAGGATCACCTCATGACTGGATTCGTAATCCAAGCACCGGAGGGCAGGAGAGGTACAGATAGCATCCTTTAGACGCTGCATAGAATATTTTTGTTCCTTGCCCCATTCGAAGGGGACACCCTTTCGAGTGAGATGTACGAGGGGACGAGCAATAGAAGCAAAATCTTTAATAAAAATGCAGAGTACACCGCACACACCTAGAAATCTGCACACATGAGTAAGGGTTTCGCACTCTGGCCAGTCATGGATTTTCTATACTTTGTTTTTGTGGGGGATCCAGCCATCCGCCATACACTTGTGTCTGACCACAGTGACATCCAGTGCAGCTAGAATAAACTTCTTGGCAGAGACGGTCGCTCCAACATTTTCAAGGCGCTGAATGATGTGATGAACAATCTTGAGGTACTTCCAAATGAAGTGGTGAATTTCCAGATTACTGGGAATGGTCTCGTATGAGCCATCCGGTCTCTGATACCAGGTGGTAATAGATTTCACTGGTAGGTCATCAATAAATAGATAGGTATAGTGAGGAATTTCATCCTGAAGGATGAGTGACATGTCTGCCTGATAGATCTGAACAGCATTAGTGTAACCCATAGGAACAGTAGTGAGATGGTGTGGACCCATAGGACTATTGAATGTGGTCAAGTTCCGGGATTCCAGATGGAGCAGATGTTGGTCATATCTGGCGGATTCTGCAAAGTGTTCCACAAATGGAGGAGTGGAAGAGTCATGAATAGTTACCCCATTAAGAGGTTGTAAGTCATGAATGAGGTGGAGAGATTTACCATCCTGCTTAAATACGCAGAACCAATAGGACCGGTAAGAAGCAGTAGATGGTTCATAGACTCTGGATGTGATTTGGTCCTTGATGATTTGAATAGCGCCATTCCACATAGCAGGTGGAACCAGAATGTTTCATAGAGCCCAAGGAGTATGGGGTACAGTCGGGATTTTAACCGGAGGAAAGTACCATTCATCAAGTCTACCTCGCTCAGTGGGAACAACCCAAGTGAAGGCTTTCTCATGGTCACGGAGAATCCAACGAACTAGTTTGACTTCTTCTGGCCAGAGCCATTTAGCAGGATCAAGATCTAGATTGTCAGCACGTTCTTGAGTAAACCGGACACCGGGAACAAAGTCCGGAGGAATAACCGGAAGTGGTTTGAGTCTGGCAAGTGGATTTCTGGTAGGGTCCGTGTAATATGAAATTCTGCATCAGTGGGTGCGATCACTGATCGAACCTTCTTAGCCACTGGTTTATAAGCCAGGACATGTGAGGTTTTGTCATAAGAATACACAGAAGAAAGGGCAGAAAGAGCTTCCAGTTAAAGGACAGATTGAGTAGAAGAGAGATAAGTGTAATTTGAAGAAGGAGAAGTGGAAACATATAGAGAAGAAGAAAGAGCAGGAACTGGATTAAGACCAGATTGAATAGATGTTTTACTGGAATCTCCCCAATCATAAAGCAGATCATTGATTTCTAAAAACCCATTTCGAGAACGGATTGATGGTTATTACACTGTTTCTGGTCATGACAGCGAGGGCACCCTTCTGACCAAGCCCAAGTAGGCAAGGTATACTTCTTCCCTGTATTAGGGTCACAAAGAGTTATGTTCTGGGCACCATTCAGAAAATCTTCTGTGTTAGCACTCATAAGACAATGGAAAGGATGACCAAGCAACAAGTCAAAGTTAGCACGAGCCAGGATTTGTACCTGGACCATGACTTCTCCTGTGCCAAAGTCAAGAGAAAGGTTCTCCAAGACACCAATAGTAGTGTTGACGTTAGTATTGGTGGATGACATGCACATAGTATGGTTGGAGCAGACTGGAAGTCCTAACTCCTCCCAAATACGCTTGGGCATAGCAACAATCTTGGAACCAGAATTCAAAATGCCCACAATGATATGTCCTGAATTGCCAACACATGCCTCCATTGCTTGAAGGGGAAGGCTATGATGGGCGACTACAACCCCCTCATCATTCCGGAGGATCCGGTTTCCATACTCGTGAGAGATAGATTCCAGATCCCTTTCAGAGAGTTCGTTGACCTGTACAAGATGACAATGAGGGTGATTGTTAGCAACACGCTTCACAGTTGTGAGATCACGGAATTGCTTCCAGAACTCTGGTGATACTGCAAACAATTCCTTTACAGGCACTGGAACACTAGTGTCCAGCACCCGCTCGAGAACACGCTTAGGAGCAGTGTCATCCTCGAGAGGAAAAGAATATTTATACTGCATTGTGGGGAGAGATTGGTTAGCTTGTGGGGCGCGAATGGGGATACTACTTTGTGTACCGGATGGTGCAGATGAAGTTCCGGTATGACTGGATGAACCCAGTATACTGGAGTCTTTGTTAGCATTTGGCAATGAAGAAGTAGTGGAAGGGATCGTTTTTGCGACTGGTAACTTTGGGGACAGAAGCTCCTCAGATACTGAAGCAGCTCTGCTATCCAGTTTTCATGCAGGTGGAACCTGTACACCATCGAAGCAGACATGCTTTTTGCCTTTATCACGAGAGTTTTTGTCAGCTTGGAAAGTAGCCCAAGCCTGGGTTATGGGGATAGGATTACTTTCCTCGTCAAACCCCATTGTAGTGAAAATGGAAGTGTCAATATCAAGGATAGAAGGAGAATCCGGATAGGAGGCAGATAGTATATTCGCTGTCACATGAGGAGGAGTGTCTCTAGTAAACCCAGATGATGAGGATGCAGCCGCAACAGGAGCCTGAGCAGTGCCAGAGACATGGTCTACAGCATCTTTAAGACACTGTCCACCAGGAACACAAGAAATCTCCGACCCATCCGGTAGATAAAGCCGGTTATCATTACCCCAGATGACCTTCCCAGAGTTTAAATATTCGCCACAAATAGGGCAAGTACGAGTGAAGTGTCCTGCTTCAGTGCAGAAACAACAGAGCGCTGAAGGATGAGTTGCCAGATTAGATTCCGCTTTAACTGGAGCAGGATTATAGAATGGAATGGGGGCAGTTGGCGAAACAATATGATGAGGTTGGTAGATAGGCTGAGATGGCTGTGCATGAGGGAGAATATCCAAGGCGGATAAGGCTATCTGGAGTGCCTATCCAGTCAGCAAGAACTTCGCAGCATCTGAGACATCAGAGATGGGATATGAATCGTCAGGATGAACATCCGGTTTAATGATAGCCAGCCCGTGGTGGACGCGCTCTTGTAAGTGAGAGGGGAATCCGGCCAAGAACAGTAAGTCTCTTTCAGAGTCGGATAGTTTGTTGTTGGCAATCAGCGGAGTGGCAACCTTCCGGAATCTCCTAGTATACTCACCAAGATCGTCCTGAGAGCGCATTTGCTTTTTCTGGTAATCCTCAATGAGGTACTATAGATTAGCCTGGCAATAATGGCCAGTATCTTCACAGCCTGGATACAAGACCTTGACTGCCGTGACAAAGACATCCCAGTCAGGAGGTTGCTGAGTAGCTTCATCAAGAGTCTCCCATACTTCTGCCTCATCCAGGTCAGCATAGCAGAGAGCAGCTTTGATCTTTCTGGCTAAGTCAAGGGCAGCTTGGGTTCTGAGCATGTCAATATCCTCTAAGTATCGAGGCAGATGAGACGGAGTCTTTCCATCGAATTTTGGGGCATTAGGGGTGTGAAACTGAGGTTGAGCCATTAGTGGCAATGGATTCTGTTGAGGGTTAGCGACCAGATTGACCAGATTGACCAGATATAATAGAGATAAATCAAGAGAGGAAAGGGACAAGGTAGGAGAAGGGACTACAGGTGAATTATTCTGTAGTGAAAAGGGATTTGTAACTGCATTGAGAAAAGGAAGAGAAGTTGTTGTAACCGGCTCATCTAATAAGAGAAGTGGTGATGTTATTGAGGAAGGGGTTGGAGATAGAGGAGAGAGTGGACTAAGACTAGGAGGACGATATTCATGTGGGGTAGAATGAGTAAAACCACCCAGGACAAAGAGAGAATCTGATGACGGAGAAGCAGGTAGGCTATAAAAATGGCGAGATCTTTCTGGCATTACCGGAATGAAAAGGTCAGAGTTAGCAGACAGATCAAGATGACGGAATTCAGATAAAAGATCCTCGAGTTCTTGGCGCTGAGGTGTGGGTTGAAGCGACCTTCTCAACAACCCAGTGGAACCTCTCGTGGTGGGCTCCAGTTATAAGAAAGATAGAAAGGTTGGGTGATGATAAAAGTGGTGGGTGTGAGTTAGACTCGTCCCAGGGGTTCCTTGGTAAGGTTGGTAGAGTGAGAAGGTGTTGCTACAAGAAGACCTGAGCACAAATGGACAAGTCTGGTCAATTCTGGACTTGTAAGTGAAGTGGATGTGTAGTTTCCGGTACCAGATAGTGTACCGGATATGGCAGATAGAACGAATAGCGATGAAGGTGAAAGACAAACGAGGAGGGAAAGCACCATGAAGACTCGATGATAGAGTCTGACACTTGGTGAGACGAACAATGGGATGCAAAAACCTGCCATTTGGAACAAGGTACAAGATTTTTATCGTCCAGGCATACCCTGTGACTAAGTAAGGTACAGATGAGAATAAAGTGACAGCATCAGTCAACTGCCAACAGTATCAAGAAACGAAATATGAAGTTAGAATATAAGTGACAGCTTGAGTCTGGTGATGATGGTATCAAGGTACAAAGTGAGATGAGATATGATCTGAACTCAATAGAGAGAATAAACGTACAAAGAGCTCACAGACCATGCAGGCATACAAAGACTGATTAGTCTGTATGGTGGTTGATAAGTCTATATAAGTAGGAGAGAAACAAAATAACAATAAAACGTAGAAAGTGGAACGAGTGACCGGATGCATGACCAGATGCATGACCAGATAGTATATCGGATACGTAGTCCGGTGTTAGTCCGGTACCAGAATAAACAAATACGTACTTGATTGTGAGCAGATAGACGCGGGACACTAAGGGATGTTTTGAAGGACACTCTTGAATACTAAGGGAACCTAGAAAGACAGGGAACGAGCCCCTACGAACGTAAGGAGCACTGAGCTCCTACAACGAGGGAGGATATCTGAGGTGGATAAGGCAATCTGGAGGGCAGATCTGGTCAGCAAGAACTTCACAGTGTTAGAGACATCAGAGATGGGATATGGGTCATCAGGATGGACATCCAGTTTAACAATAGCCAGCCTATGGCAAACATGCTCTTGTAAGTAAGAGGGAAATCCAGCCAAGAACAGTAAGTCCCTTTCAGAGTCAGATAGCTTATTGTTGGTGATCAATGGAGCAGCAACCTTCTAGAATTGCCTAGTATATTCACCAAGATCATCCTGAGAATGCATCTGCTTTTTCTGATAGTCCTTAATGAGGTACTATAGATTGGCCCAGCAGTAATGGCCAGTACCTTTACAGCCTGAATATAAGACCTTGACTGCCCAGTCAGAAGGTTGCTGAGTAGTCTCATTGAGAGTCTCCCATACTTCTGCCTTGTCCAGGTCAGTGTAGCAGAGAGCCACTTTGATCTTTCCAACTGAGTCAAGGGTGGCTTTGTTTTTGAGCATGTCAATATCTTGTAAGTATTGAGGCAGATGGGATGGAGTCTTTCCATCAAATTTCTGGATGTTAGGGGTACCACAAAGTGGCATGTGAAACTAAGGCTGAGCCATTGATAGAGGCAGATTCTGTTGGGGATAAGCGACCAGAGTGACCAGATTAACTGGATATAACAGAGATAAATTGAGAGAGGAAAGAGACAAGGTAGAAGAAGGGACTACAGGTGGGTTGGTCTGTAGTAAAAGAGGATTTGTAACTACATCGAGAAAAGGAAGAGAAGTAGTTATAACTGGCTTGTCTGGTAAGAAAAGCAGTGATGTTGTTGAGAAAGGGGTTGGAAATAGAGGAGAAAGTGGACTAAGACTAGGAGAACAGTATTTGTGTGGAGTAGAGTGCATAAAACCACCCAGGACAAACAGAGAATCTGATGATGAAGAAGCAGATAGGCTATAGAAATGATGTGATCTTTCTGGTGTTACTGAAATGAAGAGGTCAGAGTTAGCAGATAGATCAAGATAATAGAACTCGAATAAAAGGTCCTCAAGCTCTTGGTGCTAAGGTGTGGGTTGAAGCAACCTTTTCAACAACCTGGTGGAACCCTTCATGGTGGGCTCCAGTTATAAGAATAATAAAAAGTTGGGTGATGTTAGAAAAAGTAGATGCAAGTTAGACTCATCCCAGGGGTTCCTTGATAAGGTTGTATGAAGAGAAGGGGTAGCTGCAATGATACCTGAGCACATATAAACAAGTCTGGTGAATTCTGGACTCAGACATATGACTGCATAGATGATTCTGGTACCAGACAATAAGGCAAATAGTACGAAGTAAGACAAATATAAGTAAGGATGGTGAGTCAAATGTCACAAAAGCTCACAATAGAGCCTGACAATGGATGGGAAGGGAAATCAGATAGGTGTTATTAACATCTATTACAAGTGTTTTATAGTCTGAGCATTCCCCAGGACTCTAAGGTATGAAAATAAGATTAGACAACAACAATATCAAGGAAACAAAATGAAACAAGTTAAAACTAATCAGAAATGACAGCACAAGTCAAGCACTGATGGTATCAAGTGAATAAGAACAACTGAGATGTATCTGGGACTGAGCTTAGGAAGAAGTGATCAGAATATATAAACAATGTCTTAGACCATGTGGTGGAAGAGACGAGTAGTAAGCAGAAATTGCAAATAGTAAGTTGAGACAAGGAGAGAAGGAAAATCAACAAGTGAAATAGAAAATGATAAAAGATATCACCAGATAGTATCACTGGATATAGTACCAGATATTAGTCTAATAGTGGATAAAACCAGATATACTAAGCAACAAAACTGATGCAATATTTGCATCACTTTGATTGATAAGTGAATATCTAGTAAACTATTGAAGCTATGCCCATGAACCCAGGTATCATTAGAAAGCTATTATCAAGAGAATTTTAAATATATATACATTGATTAGGTAATTCTTACTATATCAGGAAATATTCCGGAATTAAACTGGGATACTTATTGCATCAGTTTTGTTGCTGATACCAAGAGTATTGTAAACTAGTATGAAGTATATCCTCCTTTGGCCTTGATCACCTCTTGAACCCTTCTAGGCATACTCTCAATTAATGCCTGACACTGGACCATCTCAATCTTATACCACTCATCCTTAATCCTCTCTCAAAGCTCCATAACTCCCTTGGGTGGCTCAGAATACTCTCCAAGCCTTCTTTTGAGAAGAAACCATAGATGTTCTATGGGATTAAGGTCTGGAGACTGAGCAGGCCATATCATGGCCTCAAATCCATGCTCTTCAAACCATTCCCTGGCTCTCCTACTGGTATGCTTGGGGTCATTATCTTGTTGAAAGATAATGTCCTTTGAAGATTTTTCAAAATCCACCAGAGTTTGCTGGAGCTCATCCTCCATAATCTGCACATAGAGGTTAGCATTTATCTTACCATCAATCTTGCAAGTCATTTCAACTCCTTCCTAAGTCATACAACCCCATATCATCACTGATCCTCCTTCAAACTTCACAGTTTCCTGCACCAACCTATTATTAAGGCCCTCTCCTGTCTTTTTCCATGCCCATTTCTTGCCATCTGACCTAATGTGATTAATTTTGGTCTCATCTGACCATATGACATGCTTCCAGTCATCCACAGTTCAGTGCTGGTGACTTAGAGCAAAGTCCAAATGCTCTCTTCTATAATATGGGAAGGAAGTGAACATTTTGTCTTCACCATAGCCTTCATCCCAGCTTTTTTGAAATATCTTCTCATAGTCTGGGAAGAGATGGAGTAGTTATTGACATCCTGGAGTGTTTTGGCAACCTGGACAGCATTCTCAGCCATTCCAGTTCCAATAAGCTAAATAGCATGACATATATCAATGGGAGTAATAATACATGAGTGACCATTAGAGGACTTGGGTAGATCAAGACAATGCTTGGAGTGTAGTCTGCTGATAGTGGATTGGTTGAAACCAGTAGACTGAGAAATTTAATGGGTTGAATGAGCCAATTACAAAAGAGAAATAATATAAGCAGTTTACTCATTGGAAAGGGATTTCATGGTGGTGGAAGTAGAAAATGTGATGGTGTTTGTATGTATTTACATCATGTTGAACCAACAATTGATCATGTGATTATTGCTTATGTAATCTCTTGGCACAATATATAGTTTTGATATTTCAAAATGTTAGCAACAAAACTAATACAATGAGTACCCCAGTTTAATTTCAGAATATTTCCTGATACAGTCAGAATTACCTAATCAATATATATATATTTGAAATCCTCTTGATAATAGCTTTCTAATAATACCTGGATTCATGGATATAGCTTCAATAGTTTACTAGATATTCACTGTAATGACTTTAGCAAAGGAGTATTTCAAAAGAAGCAACCAGCAGTCTACCTTGGTCATAAAAGAAGAAAGGAAGAAGAGTTTTAAGTCTAGTGTCCCTTTGTTAAAGGAAAAGAACAAGAGAACCAGACTGGGGGCTCCAGTTGGGCTCTGGGGGTTTATATATTATCTAGGGGTTTGTACATATGTGGTTCTATTTGTATATATTATATACCATAAGGAGTAGAAAGCAGTGTCCATCAGACAAGTCACTGTGAGTCATGATGAAGGCAGTGAGATAAGAAATATGAAATAAAAGGCTGTCCATGTGGTAGCACTGGTAAGCATAGCCTGATGATGGAGATTAATAGATAAGAGAAATGAGGGGTAAGTCATAAGGGTATAGCTGTGTGATGTATCAAATGGAAGAGAAGTATACCACAGGGTGGTAGAACAGTCCTGTGGTAGTGGGAGATTAAAGAAGAGAAGCATGACAGGGATCAATAGATAAGGGTCATGAGTCATGTGAGTCATAAGATCTCATATATCCATTTGGGGATAAGTCACATGATCATGGCTGTGTCATGGTGACTGTTCAGAGTCACAGATGTTGTGGTGATGATGGATGACTCATCTAGAGTTGTTGAAAATGGTCAAGTGTGTCTAGCACTATGAAAAGAGTTTGGCAGCTGTAATATTCACTCATCAATTAAAGTGATGCAAACATTGCATTGGTTTTGTTGCTTAGTGTATGTACTAGAATTAAATGATCACAGGCAGATAAACGTGAAACACCAAGGGATGTTTTGAAGGACACTCTTAAATGCTATAGGAACCCAGAAAGACAGGGGTCAAGCCCCTACAAATGTAAGGAGCACTGAGCTCCTACAGTGTGTTCTCTTCATCAAAGACATTATTATCATAATTGTCTTTGGCAATTTTCTACTTTCATGATTTTAAGTAAGTAGCAAGGTCAAATCACACACATTTGTTTATATGATCAAGATACCAAGCAATCTGGTCATAGTAGTTTTGGTTATTGCTCAACTGAGCTAAAACCTTGATCTCTTGAACATGAGCATGCTTGGTAGTATCAGCCAACCATTATATGATTGAGCCTGAATGTCAAATGTTTGAAACTGCACTCTGAAGCAACTCTAATCTGAGGATTTGCCAAGAGTTTTTTCTACTGCTGGCCTTTGTGATAGCATTTTCATTGTCATGAAATAATTGAAGACTTTTCATTAGCTTGTCCAGTGAGTTATTTGAGAACACTGGAGCTTGCATGAGGTACTGAAAATCAAAAAGAGCACAGATAGCAATTAGGAATTGATGAGGAACAGCACCAGCAGTGACACCTATGATATAATGCTGCATGAAGTGGTGATTACAACTGGTGACCTGCTTGAGTTTCAAAATGCCATCTTCAAATGCACAATATCTGATGGTAGTTTGCAAGAGGGAATATCAAAAGTCTATTTCAGGGGGAGTGACAACTTTAATACACCACTGAACATTGTGATCCCATGAAAAACAATAGAAGTGGTATAGTGGCTCAAGATGAAGGAAATGCAATGGACATGATAAGGGCCAGTTCATCCAGAAGAGCTCTACAACTCTGTTTAGGAACAGCATCTTGCAAATCTTCAAGAATACCTTGAAATCTGATGGGAAGCATCCATGACATGCTCTTTGGATAACAGCCAAAGTAAGTGATGTAGTGCACAGAGAATAAGAAAACAGATCACCAAAATTCTTCAAAGTTACTGTGATAAGGGGAGATGCTTTTGGATTCATGCATGCCATCAGACTCTGCTCAGGGGTATTGGCAACATAGGCAGCTAATGAAGTATAGCAATACTGTACATTGCTGATGGGATTGTTCATCATAGTGCTGACATGTGCAGCAATTTTCAGTGGCTAGAGAACTTTATTCAATGTTTCATGAGTGAGCCTATCTTGCAGGAGACCCCAAGTATGAGTGTGTTTGTGAGTGAATTTTGTAATAGATAGGAGTACAAGAAGGAGATAGATGTGAAGTGATATTTTGGTATGGATCTTAGAAGTGATGTTGGCAAGACCAATGAGTAGAGAGTATGCCATCCAATTTCTGCTAATCACCAAGATATTGGTTTTGTAAGAAGAGAGAACAACCCCTAGGATCATTGTATCAGGAGGAAGATTGGCCTAAACATGTTAATCAATGCTTTGAAATTGGACATCAGTCATGATGTTCTCATCTGAATCACCCATGTGTGATTCCTGCTTAACCAGTCCTTGTACACATGACAAATCTTAGCAGCTGATGTCCAAACCCTTTGAGGAATAAATGTAATGTGAGGGGCAAGAAGAGGGTGACTTAAAAGAGCTTGAAGGCACTCAAGTGCTGGACAATAGAAGAGATGAATAGGGCTGCTTGGTGGGGTAAGTGGTTGATATATGTTCACATAATCACCTTGGATCAGAGGAAAGAGTCTCTATATGCAACCAAAGTTCTTTTGCAGTATAAAATGAGAGGGATAGACTCTTGACCTATGGAGTGTCAGAGACAACCAAAACAAAACCAGCAATGACTAACAATATTCAAAGACAACAGTGAATCAATAGCAGACATACTTAGCCCAGAACAGATGTATCAGGAAACAAATTGCCACTCTTTTCCAGAGGCAAATGGAAAGTATAGATTCTTTCAATGTTCCTTGATGTATTTGTCTTGCTATAATTGATCCATATTTGTTTTTCTGCTTCTGGTCAGAAGTACCTTCAGAATCATCTGGAAAATGAAGATTCTGTGTCTAATGCTTCTGATTTGGAATGTTGGTCTTTACTAGGATTGTTTTTCCTGCAAGGTGGTTGAAAAATTGAATAGTGTGTGGGTTATTCTGGAAACAGTAAGAAAATAGGTTTTCATCAAATACAGCATGAGCAGAGTTGATCAGAGAGTTGTTAGGTCTCATTAATAGCATATTGCTATCATTTTTTAAGAATACTCCAAGATATATCATCAATTGAAGTTTCTACTGGTAGGTGCACATATGCAATGCAATCAAAAACATACAAGTGATTTATTGATGGTTGTTCCTCTGTTAGAGGTTTCATTGGAGTTTTCCAGATTAACCATGTAAAGGGGGTATGGTTGTATACATGAGAAGCATGACTCACAGCAAATTTCCAGTATGAGTCAGATAGGCAAGTATGAAAATGCATTACCTGTGCCTTGTCCATTAGAGTCTGGATATGTTGTTCCACTCAACCATTTTGCTAAGGAGTATGAGGAGCACTTCAATAAATATAAATCCCTTTATTGTACAGCATCTCATTAATGTTGTGACTGGCATATGACACATGCCTAACAGGCCCCATAGGGGCCCCTGGTTGATGTGTGTAGCAGCACTGAGAGCTAACTAAGGAGCCTCTAGATATCTTACCTTTGATAGAGTAGAGACTAGAAGGTGATTATGGATAGAAAGGCACTTAATATTATTGAACTACTGACTGGATTTATATACATGGTGATTATGTAATACTAGCGGAGCTCTAATAACAGATCTAATCTATGATAAGATAGGATAAATATATCAACCCCCCTCTTACTTTGTGTACCAAAGGTAGACAGTAAGCATACCATCAGGAGATGGACTTCCACACAGACTTTATACTGCTACCAAGTATATATGGAGTCCAAGCTGGGATCTGAACTTCTTGAACTTCACACACATGAGGTTCTTTGTGAACATATTGGCAGAGTTGTCAGTCCTGGAAATAAAGAACAGTTTAACCTGCTTTTTCTCAAAGACACAATCTCAGATAAAGTGGTATTTCACCTCAATGTGTTTGGACTAATGCTCCATAACTGGGTTCTCAGCCATAAAGAGCAATCTCTGGTTATCTCTGCAAATTGGTATGGGGCAGAGCCAGTAGCTGACTTTCAATAGCATCTGATATATCCAGCAAGCTTGTTGAGTGCAGTTGCTCAATGCCATGTACTCTACCTCAGTTGAGAAGAGTATAGTAGTCAGTGTGAAAACCACAAGAACATATCATCCACTACCTTTAGGTAAAAACCTATGTGCAAGTGTCAGGTAATTGGATCTTGTGCCCAATCTAAATTGATACAGGCTGTGATACCTCTCCCAGCAGCTTCATTGTAAATAAGAGCATAATCCAGGATTCTGGCCAAGTACCAGCATATGTATAATGTGCAATTTAGGTCCTCTGGGAACAGGTTAGCAGACATCCAAGCAAGTTGTGTCATCACATACAAGATGTCTGGTCAAGTTCCAATTATCAAATAAAGTAACAAGCCAGTCACAATCTGGAAGCGCATCCACAACTTGGGATCAAGTGGGGCTTTGTTTTTCAGAGGGTAATATCTCTTCAGCAAAGGAGTAGGCACACATTTGGCATTTGACATGCACCAGCAAACTTCAGAGTGTCTGTGATAGGCTGTACAGGTCTGCACAAGCAGTTACAGCAACTATAGTAGTATATCTAGATCCCCTCTGTATAGTCATGTATAGCTATGTAACCTTATGTTACAAACTGTACAGCCATTGTAATGACTTCAGTGAAGGAGTGTTCAAGAGAATCGATCAGCAGTCTACCTTGGTTATAAATAAAGAGAAAAGGGAAAGAGTTTTAAGTCTAGTGTCTCTCTGTTGAAGAAGAAGAACAAGAGAACTAGACTGGGGGCTCTAGTCAAGCTCTGGGGGTTTATATACTACCTAGGGGTTTGTACATGTGTGGTTCTATTTGTACATGTTATATATCATAAGGAGTAAAAAGCAGTGTCCATCAGATGAGTCACTGTGAGTCATGATAAAGGCTATGAGATAAGAAATATGAAATGGAAGGCTGTCCATGTGGCGGCACTGGTATGCATAGCCTTGTGACAGAGATTAATAGATACAAGAGAATGAGGGGTAAGTCATAAGGGTATAGCCAAGTGGCGTATCAAATGAAAGAGAAGCATAGCACAGGATAATAGAACAGCTCTGTGGTGGTGGGAGATTAAAGAAGAGAAGCATAATGGAGATCAATAGATAAGGGTTATGAGTTATGCTGATTATTAGATCTCATATATCCATCAGGGGATAAGTCACATGATCATGGCTGTGTCATGGTAAGTGTCCAGAGTCATGGGTGTTGTGGCGATGTTCTTTGTTCAGGAAATACTCAGTGAACTGCTAGGCTTCTCTATAGGTATATCCTCCAGGGCCAATATGACTATAAGCTAGGGAAGGGACAACTCTATCTCCTAGATCAAACAGAAGGTATGCTAAAAGAGTATCTCCTTCTGAGTGAGTAAGAAACTTAGTCAATCGGATGCCTGGTTGTTCTTCAATCCCTGAATAACAGTATTCAAGGTGATCGGTTGGCTTCTAACTAGCAGTGGAAGTGGCTATAAAGATAGCTAGATATAGTTATAGTAGTAATGAGGTGAAGTGTAATCTGTTACACTAGTAGTATGCTATAGGTATAGCAAGATGAAGGGTGGTAAGCTTTTTAAGGGAGCTTGGAAAGAGGTTTTGCCTAGTCTAAAGACTATGGGGCAAGTGGATGTGGAATAGGATGGGTGATAGAAAGCTGGGTGGAAGAGATACTAGGGAATTGAATTCCTATAGTGATATCTCCCTTGTGTGGGAGGATTCTCTGGGTGAGAAGTCTTGGAAAGGGGTTGATCTAAAGGATTAGAAGGGAAGAGTTCCAAAAGGATCTATCTTGGATCCTTAATTGGCTGGAGTCTTGTAGGGATCAAGTAAGGTTCACTTGAGGCTGGAGAGATGATCTCTGGATAAGATGAGATGTCTCTCTGCCCCTGCTGTATTCAAGGTTTTATATACTACAGTACAGGTGGCTATGCTACAGCTTTCCATTCCCTTGGGACTCTCCTTTTGGAATCCCTTCTAGTCACATTGACTAGA